>VDFB02270072.1:0-43339 GCA_007258455.2 Sequoia sempervirens
TATATATATATATATATATGCATACACACACATATATATGTTTATGTGTATACTTATATATATACATTCATATATATATACATGTAATAAACAACACAAATAATCTTTTTCTTGAAAGAGTCAAAACACAACACCATAATCCATTAATGGAGAGTACACTTGAATCTAATCACAATAAGTGGGAATCATATCTTAATAAATGCAAAATGCATAACACACACATATATAAACACATATGTACACATACATATATTTACATATATATGTACATATAGTTATATACATACATATATATGCATTAACACACACACACACACATATATGTATATATATACACATACTTATATATACACATATGTATATGTATGCATATAAACATATATATACATACATATAAATACGCATACGTATATGTATGTATGCATACTTATATATATATACATGCATATATATACACAAAAGATCCTTTTTTCTTGACATCCATAAAACTTAACACCATAATCCATTAATGACAACTGCACTTGAATCTAATTATAATAAGTGAAAATTAGGTCAAAATAAATGCCAAATGTAATTGAATGCATGTCCATAGAAACATTTGCAGCAACGAAACTTGTATAGCAAGAAATCATTAGAAAATGATGAATTTTTATCTTCTATTACTCCCAATAATAAATTTCAATTGTGAAAATACAACACCAGCAAATAAACCACCAATTTCCAATGACAAAATTGCCAAAAAATACACAAACTTCATTTTAATAGTTCCAAATATACATCTTTGAAATAATTCTTATTTGTATAAGATATCCATGACATAGATGGATTGAAACATCAATGGTACATCAAATATATCATGAACAAATAGACATATTTTAATTTCTATCATTGTTTCATGTATTCACAATTAATTTGGATTGAAAAAATACAAATTGCAAAAAAAAACAAAGATTAAATCATTGTAGAAATGTAAAAAATTATGAAATCATAGTGTAAAAGATATAGGAACTTACAAGCACTTCCTTTTTCACTCCAAACATGATAGATATAAACAATCTCAACAAACAAAGTGATGAAGGGTACTCCCCTTACAAGTTAGAACAACATAAACAACTAGGTTTATAGAAAAAAAATGTTTATTAATGGATTAACATTATAAAGTTACATGCCATCTCATGGGTGGCTTCTTACATGCATCTACCGATTGGCAGATTTGAGTTCATCCTCAAGCTTCACTATCATGTTGTGAGCTACCCTCCTACCAATCCCCTACTTGTCTTCCCTTAATTTTTTTATCATTATAATCCTCCAGGTTGGCCTTGTCTTCCCATACTCGTCTCGTAGTATCCATGTTTATTCTCTATGTGGTTACATAGACTTCTATTACTATGTTCTGATTCATTCCCAGTAACTCATCTTCCAGTCATTGATTGCATTCCCATAAATTTATTCACCCTAATCAATTAGCAACAATGATGTGTATCAATCAATGACATTGTACCATATGTCACTATTGGGCTTGTTCATCCCACCAACTCACCATTCAACCAATCCTTCATCATTTTCTCCTTATTGTTTTATTGAGGAGGCCATCCCAAGAGTCATATCGATGAAGGTCTATCACACCGATCACATGTTATCACAATATGAGTCCACCCTATCACCACACAATTCACAACAAGGATGTGAATCACATAACCATTCATCAATTAGCATCGGTTTGTACACATCACCGTCATGTGAGATCCCACATGTAATCCATCCTTCCATTGCCTCATCACTGAGACTCATTATCATTTCTCACCGATAGCTTGTAGTCACTCTAATGCATGTGTTATTGTTCTATCACTGGAACTCGCTCCCCCATCCTACCGATACAGCCAAGTCCTCTCGATGTCATTTGTTAACTTCCTTTTGAACATCAGGATATTGGAGGGACTATGATTATACTTATGCTGACATGCAAGTGTCTCTCTGATGTAACCCTACGTACTGCTCACTCATTGTTGTCATCAGTATGTTGTTGGGACTTGTAGGAAAGTCATGTCGATATGTCAAGGTCCTATAAATAGGCCATGCCAGCCCTTATTTGATCAAACAAACATAAAATTTGATTGATGCAATATTGCTCTTTTCCATGGATGCTCCTACATCAGACACCTAGGGTAGATTTGAAAAGTGACTCTATCACTTCTTGGGAGTTAGAGGAAAACCAAGATAGCTAATCTTTGACTCAAATAACCAAGTTGAATCTTCTACTGGCCTTCCTTTCCACCTTGTTACGTATTCATTGTACTACCTATTCCTGGTACTCTTTCCCAAACCACTATCTAAGATCTTTTCAATTTCTTCCTTCTCCATGGCTACTGCTAGAACACTCCATTGTGCTTCTACCAACTCATGCTCCTTATCTCCTTCATGATACTATATTAGATCTAAAATGTTAAATACAGGTGAGACATGAATACCACTTGGAAAATCCACCTCGTATGCATTTCCAAAGTCATGTTTCTTTAAAATCTTACATGGTACAAACCTTGTAATCTTCAGCTTATTGTATGTACCAACTAGAAACGTTTCCTTCCACAAATGAACCATGACTTCATCTCGAACAAAAAAATATTTATGCCTTATTTTCTAATTTCCCTTCACCTTGTATGTGTATTCATCTTATTGATATGCTTCTTAACATCCTCATATACATTCTTTATATGTTCATCATTTTTTCAGCTTCAACACTACACTTTCATTCCTTATCCATCTTCCTCAGTTCACTAGCAATTCTCAAAATATGACCATACACAATCTGGAATGGTGATCTACCAGTGGTCCAATTGATAGAATTGTTGTAATTAAATTATGCTTGGGGTAAAATCAAATCCTAACCCTTGGGTTTGTCTCCTACTAATCATCACAACAAGTTATCTAAACTCCTATTCACTACTTCCATTTGTCCATATTTTTTTGGATGATGTGCTAAGATAAACTTCAAAAAAAAATTCAAATTATTCCACAACATCCTCTAGAAATACCTGACAAACTTGGTATCTTGGTCTAAAACTATACTCCTTGGTAGACCATGTAGTCTTACCACATCTTTGAAAAATAATTCTACAACATGAACAACATCAATGGTCTTATGAGATAGAATGAAGTGTGTCATCTTCAAAAAAAATTCCACCACCACAAATATGGAGTCATATCCACACTTTATCTCTCGCTAACCAAGAACAAATTCCATGTTGATATCTTCCCACAACCTTTTTGGTATAGGTAATGATTGGTATAGCCTCACATTCTTACTTGCACCTTTCACCATTTGACATATTCTATAGTTCTATACAAACTTCTTTAGGCCTTGCTACAACTATGGCCAATAATAATGTTCACCAACAATTGCAATGGTCTTATCTTGACCAAAGTGTCCTGCCAATCCACCACTATGCTTCTCTTTGATCAAATTCTCTCTCATGGAATTCTAGGAATGTAAAACTGATTCCTTCCAAATAACATACCATCCAAGACTATAAAATCTAGCCATATCATCCTATCTAATGTAATAGGCTCCATACAAGCTTTTCAAGCATCTACAAAATTAGGATCTCCAAGATATAGACTTTTGAGTTCATTGAACCCAACTACTTCAACCCGCAATTTCATTAACAAATTTTTCCTCCTTCTCAAGGTGTTTGTAACTCTATTCAACCTTCTACTCTTGTGCTTTAACACAAATGTATAACTCTACAAAAATTCCACCCACTTCAAATGTCTTCAATTTAGTTTTTCCTAACTATTCAAATACTGTAAAGCTTGATGATCAGTAAACAAAACAAATTATTTTGGCAACAAATAATGTCTTCACATTTTGAAAGCCTGGACTATGCCATAAAATTCTTGATCATAAAAAAATTATTTATTCTTTGCATCATTCAACTTCTCACTAAAATAAGCAACATGTTTACCTTCTTGACTTAAAACATCTCTAATGGTGCTACCACTAGCATCACAATCTACCTAAAATACTTTATTGAAATCTGGGAGTGCCAAAATAGGCTACTCCATGACCTTCTTCTTCAGCAAATCAAAACTCTTTGCTACTCCTGTACTCCATCTAAATTCTTTTATATCCCCTCTCATTGTTTCAGTTAGGGGTGCACAAATACTCCACAATGGCTTTTAGCTTTTCTAGATCCATTTTTATATCCTTTGCTGAGATAACAAATCCTAGATGCACCAATTCAAGTTTCACAAAACTGCACTTCTTCAAGTTGATCAACATCTTCTCCCATCTCAGCTTCTCAAAAAATTCTTGAATATGCATAAAGTGCTCCTCCAAAGTCTTACTGAAAATAAAAATGTCATCCAAGTAAACAATGACAAGCTTACCCAAAAATTCTTTCAATACCTCATTCATGAGTCTCATTAATTTGTTGGGTGCATTGGTCAGCCCAAAAGGCCTGACTAACCACTTGTATAGGCCTTCTTTGTTATTGAAATCTATCTTCCATTCATCTCCTTCTCTGATTCAAATCTAGTGGTAACCACTCTTCAGATCAATCTTTGTGAAATACTTGGCCGCACTCAAGCAATCCATAATGTTGTCCATCCTTAGCAAGGGAAACTGATACTTGATGGTAAACTTATTGATGGCTCTCAAATCAGTACACATTCACCATTCTCCATCCTTCTTAGGTGCCAGTATTGCAGAGGGACTCAAACTTTCTCTAATCAATCCCTTTCGCAACAACTCTTGCACTTGTCTATTCAACTCTTAATTCTTTGCTAGATTCATTCAATGGGCTACCTTATTTGGAAAATTGGCTCCAAGAATCAGATCCATCTGATGACTAATATTCCTTACTAGTAATAATCCTTCAAGCACATTATCAAAAATAATACTCTAGAATTCATCCAACAAACCATATGCTTCTATAGGAACTTCGTTGGTAACTTCCTTTTCAATTCTTGGAATTAATGCAAAACACAATTGTTCATGTCTCATACATTCCAAGAATTTCCTTCCATCGACCAAAGAAATTTGTGCACTGTTTCATACTTTTTCATCTCCTTCCTTTAGAGGCTTCAGCTTATGTCAAAGTCCATCCTTCATTAGTGAATAAGTGTTCACATTTCCATTATGCACTGCTTGTTGATCAAACTACCATGGCCAACCAAACAACATGTGACAAGCATCCATGGGTATCACATGACACAAATCCTCATCCCTGGAGTTACCAATTTTGAATTTTATCAGGAATTGTTCATTGACCAAGACCCTTTGATCCTTCTACAATCATGCAATCCAATATGGACTCAGGTTTCTTCTCTCCAAATGCAATTTGATGACCATTTCTTCCAATGCTAGGTTGTTATTACTACCTCTATCAATGATGACATTACAAACATTTTCTTCACATTTATAGTGGGTGCAAAACAAATTCTTTCACTAGTTGGGATCCTTCTCTTCATTCATAAAGGCCCTTCTAACAACAAGGGACTCACCCCTTTCTACATCTTCAAACTATGAGGACCAAGTATCTTCATCTACATGGGCTACTCCTGCCTTGCCTTCATACCTCTTTTTTATCTTCTCTTGGTGTTGTAGGGACTCATATACCCTATGTTCCTCTTCACCACATTGGAAACATATTCCTCTAAAACCTCCTCTTCCTAGTTTGTGCCCACACCTCCCTCTTCCTTTGTAGTCTACACTATTTTTATCATGACGTTGAAAAGAGTCATTCCTTTATTGATCTTGACTACTAAGAGATCCCTCACCATTCTTATGATCACCACTTCAACCTCCAAATGGTCATTTACTAGTCTTTCCACCTTGACCTCCACCTCTTTTCTTTCTTTCAAACCTCTTGTTCAATCGTTCTTCAACCTTTAGAGAGAACTAATAAGCATCCTCAATGGTAGTCATTCTTACTAGTGCCAATTCTTCCTATATGCTAGGTTTTAGACCATTAATGTAGTGAGTAAATTTCTCCTTGTTTGCCTTAGAATGTCCTTTCCAAATTAGGACTTTGTGAAATTCCTTTCTATACTCCTTCACCATCCTTGTTCCTTGTCATATTCTTTGCATCTTCCTGAGCAATTCCAATTCATAATCTACTGGCATGAACTGTTTCTTCAATTTTGACACCATTCTGTCCCATTTGGAAATTTTATCCTTTCCTTGTCTCCCTCTTTCTACCTAGATCTCTTTCCACCAAATACTACCATGGCCCTTTAACTTGTTCTTTGCAAACTTCACTCAGTGAGGATATTCAATCTCTTCAAATTCAAAAAATCCTTCCATATCATTGATCCAATCAATCAATTCTTTTAGGTTTAGGCTCCCACTAAAAGTTGAAACTTCAATTTTTTATTTCTTTCCCAGACTGGATATTGCTCTTAGTAATCTCATTTCTCCAGGATCTACTTGATCCTATTCTTCCTCTTCCAATTCCTCTTTTGTTTCATCATCACTACCATTTCTTTCCTATTATACTCCTCTACCTCTTCGAACCTCTTCTTGCAAGGCTTGCATCTGCCTTCTAAGGGCTCTAATTTCATCTCGTGGTGGATCTATTCCTCCACCACCTCTACCTCTACCTCTACCAAATTTGGTAGGTCTCGGAGGCATCTTGATCTCAACCCACACTCATATGTCCTACTGCAATTGCCTCATGTTTGACACTGTTATAGACTTAGGAACTCTTTCTCTAATACCAGTTGATGAAGGGTACTCCCCTTACAAGTTAGAACAACATAAACAACTAGGTTTGCACAACAAAAATGATCTTTATTATTGGATTGACATTATAGAGTTACATGCCATCTCATGGGTGGCTTCTTACATACATCTACCAATTGGAAGATCTAAGTTCATCCTCAAGCTTCACTATCACCCTGTGAGCTACCCTCCTACTACTTCCCATCTTGTCTTCCCTGAACTATTTTTATCATTCTAATCCTCTAGGTTAGCCTTGTCTTGCCATACTCCTCGTATCATAGTATCCATGTTTATTCTCTAAGTGATTACATAGACTTCCATGACTGCATTCTCATTCATTCCCAGTTAGTCATCTTCTATTCATCTGTTGCATTCCCGTAAATTTTTTCACCCTATTCGATTAGTAACAATGATGAAAATTGATGAATTCTACCATACCATGTGTCGTTGCTAGGTTTGTTCATCCTGCCAACTCACCATTCAACCAATCCTTCATCATTGTCTCCTTATCTTTGTATTGAGGAGACCATCTCAAGAGTCTTATTGATGAAGGTATGTCACACCAATCACATGTTATCACTATATGATTCCACCCTATCGCCATGAAATTCACAAGGATGTGAATCACATGACCATTTGTCAATCACCATCAATATATACAAATGACCATCATGTCAGATCCCATATGTCATCCATCCTTCCATCGCCCCATTGTTGAGACTCATTGTCATTTCCCACTAATAGCCTGTAGTCACTTTGATGCATGTGTTACCATTCTATTGCTAGAACTCGCTCCCCTCATCCTACCAATACACCCAAGTCCTCTTGATGTCACTTGTTAACTTACTTATCAATGTTGGGTTGCCAGAGAGACTCACATTAGACTCCTACCGACACACAAGTGTCCCACTGATGTAACCCTATGCACTTCTCACTCACTGTTCTCATCGGTATGTCATTGGGACTTGTAGGAAAGTCACACTGATATGTCAAGGTCCTGCCAATAGGCCATTTCAGCCATTATTTGATCAAAGAAACAAAAAATTTGAGTGATGCAATATTTCTCTTTGCGTTGGAAGCTCCTACATCACAAATATTTCACCCTTATCAAAAAATCTAAGTAAATGAATTGTACAACAAGCTTAAGCCTTCACACCATAAACCATTAATGATGGTTGCACTTCAGTCTATTTATAATAAACAAAAATTAGCAAATAGTAACATACATACATATATAAAAATATACTTATATATTAATGTGTATGCACACATGCATATATATGTGTGCATACACACATACATATATATGCACATATATATATATAAATGTGTATATATACTCATATATATACATATACATATGTGTGTGTGTGTGTATACTAAACAATGTAAATAATCATTTGCTTGAAAAACTCACAACTCAACACCATAATCCATTAATGGTGACTACACTTGAATCTATTCACAATAAATGAAAATCAAATCTAGATAAATGCAAAATATAGAACACACATATATACATATATATGCATATTTATATGTACATATAGATATATATGCATACACACATGTATATATGTACATAGACATATATATATACTTATGTATATGTATACTTTTATATATATATATATGTTTTTGTAATTTCCTCATTGGCTTTTGATATTTTGGTCATGGTTTTGCATTTTCCCAATCCAAATTAATTATTTGAGAAAATGAATAAAAACACAAATAATACTTTGCTCAATAGACTTAGAACTTCACACCATAAGCCACTGATGATGCTTGCACTTTAGCCTACTCATAATAAATGAAAATTCACAAATAGTAAATGTAGATGTACTGCTTAAAACGTCACACATTGCTAGAAATAGTGGGTGCCAAGATATGACTATACCAAAAAACTCATGAAATATTTCCAATAGAAAAGTTTGCTACAATAATTAAATAAATAACAAAATGAAAAAACCAAAACGAGAATACCACTAGCCAATCAGAAAATTGCAAAAAAAAAAATCAATAATTTTCTTTTAATAAATTAATCCCCAAAACTTCAACATATATATATATATATATATATATATTACTAGAACAATTTTCGATGCACCATTTTAATAGGCAACATTCTACTGAAATGAAAAATTCACAAATAGTAAATACAAATGTATTGCTTAAAATGCCATGCATTGCCAAAAATTGTGGGTACAAAGAAACAACTGTTAAAAGGTGTAGGACAACTAAGAAGGGGGGTGAATTAGTTGTAACAAAAATTCAAACTTAAAATAATTCCACAACCACACTATTCTATTATTAAGTATGAACATGAAACATAAATACCAAAAAGAAAATCAACACAATGAACACCATATTTTTACATGGAAAACCCAATGATGGAAAAACCACGGTGAGGATTAACTCACAATATAAAGAGATAGCACAACTGACTACAAAGGCTCACTACCAAGGGCTCATTGCCTAGAAGAGGACTCACTATCTAGATACAAGGGCTCACTACCTATAGAAAGGACTCACTATCCAATAGGGAAGCTCACTGCCTGATGAGTACCTTAGAAATACTCTTAAATAGACATTTTATGGTTTAAAAGACTTGGTTATATTATTAATTAACATGACTGGTGGTAGATTATATGCTAACATATTTACTTGTTTTACTTTATGTTTGGCTAAATTAGTAAGTATATTAGATATAATGTTTTGTAGAAAATGTCTTACTTTTGAATGATTATTGATGATTATTAATGCAAGTTGAATATCTTTTGTTGTCTTAAATACATCCTATCTTTGAGGATTATGTTTGGTTTATTAAAGTTTTGTTATCATGAGGTGGACATGTTAAACTTCCTATTTAATAGATTTGAAATCTATCTTGCCCCTGAATTTCTCTAGCTAGCTCCCGATGAATGTTTCCAAATTGACTTCTCTGTCAATTTAGGAACTTTCTATTTGGTTACATTCACGTGGAAGATTTCTTTATTACACTTTTATTTCTGTTTTACTTCGGTTGCAACCATTTGCATCTTGGTGGGCTATGTTGGGAGATTTTTGGATGTTGTGGATGTGTTTCTGATATGTGGTTGTCATTGATGTCAACACTATTAGCATTTGGTGTATCAATTGTTGTATATGTCGAGTATATTGAGAAAATTATAAAAGGAAGTGCTTTGTGTTCCCAGTGGAATTGTGGAGGTCATGATGGAATCCTATTATGTATGTTGAAGATTAGCTTATGTGGATTAAAAGGTTTATTGTTGAGTTTGACTAGATCATCTATCAGAAGTTTCAAAGGTTTGCATGAAGTTCTGTGTCAATTATGGTCTGACAATGTTTTGCTAGTCTTTATCATTATTCTTGAATGAAGATTATGTGATTGTGGTTATCTCAGTCATTGTGGATTCTTCTCTATTGTTTATTGGTGTTCTCAGATATCTCTAGTTTATTCTCTATCTTTGTGGGATGTCCACATTAATCGGTGAGCTCATGGTTGAAGATCTTTGTGTGCATGTTCAGTTTTTCATGTTTATAGGTGACATGTTGATGGTAGCATGTTGTGGATCTTCGAGGAAAAATTAATTAAAGTATTTTTGTGTTGAAGATATTAATTTTTATCTCCACTATGTTGTGGTTGACCTTGGTGGATTTGCATTAAAAGTTTATTTGTAAAACTAGGCCAACATTGCAAATATATTTTATTTTCTTGGCCAATGAAGTTGTGATGGAATCTCATGTAGTGGATATATAAGAGTGATTATGTCATCGGTGGAATGAATGCTTCATGTGATCCTATGTCCATATGTGTGAATATCATTACTGAGTAGAGTGTGAAGAAGATTGTGCGAAGTGTGAAGAAGTGTTGAGCTTAATTGGAACTATAATTATGCTCGAGAAAAATCCATTTTCTCAATTCATACCCTCCGAATTTCTAATCCAATCTTATTGGGTAGTGAGCCCCTTTTGTAATTGAGCAGTGAACTCTAGGTAGTGTGCTTGAATGCATGTGCATTCCTCTTATTGTTCTTCATTATATTTTTAGTAGGGTATAATCTATTTGATTTTTTGGATATGGTTACTGATATGTGGTTGTCATTGATGTTAACACTATCAATATTTGGTGTATTGAAGACTGTATATCTCAAGGATATTAAGAAAATTGTAAAATAAAGTATTATTGTTCCTAGTGGAGCTGTCCAAGTCAAGAAGGCGTTGTGTTTTGTACATTGAAGATAAGTTGATGTGGATTTAAGGGAATTTTTTTGAATGTTTATAGATCATTTACCAGAAGTTTTTAGAGGTCCACGTGAAGTTTTGAGTATGTTGTGGTCTGATAGTGTATTAGTAGTCTCTATTAGTGTTCCTAAATGGAGTTTCTATAATTCTTGTTTTCTCAATTGTTGTGGATGCTTCTGTATTGTTTCTTGGTGTTCTATGGTGTCTCTAGATCATTCTCTATCTTTGTGGTGCATCCACATTATTCAGAGTTCCTAATTGAAGATCTTATCTTATGCATGTTCAGTTTTTCTTGTTCCTAGATGACATATTGATGATAGCATGTTGTGGATCTCTGAGGTGTAATTAATTAAAGTCATCTCACATTGAAGATGTTACTTTGGCTCTCTACTATGTTGTGGCCAACCTTGACAGATTCACATTAAATGTTTATTTGTAAATCTGGAATGACATTACAATATTTTTATCTTCCTTGGTCGACGAGGTGGTGATGGAATTTCATGTGGAAGATATATAAGGGTGATTAGTTCATTGTTGAAATGGATGCTTCATATGCTCCTATGTGTGTATGTGTGAATATGATTTTATTTTCGAGCAGAGTGTGAAGAAGTAAGTGGGAAGTGTGAAGAAGTGTTGAGCTTAATTGGAACTATAATCATGCTTGTGAAGAAGCTATTTTCTTAGTTCACAAATCTTGGATAGTTTTAATCCAAACCCTATTGTTGGACAATGAGTCCTCTTTTGTAATTAAGTAGTAAGCTCTAGGAAGTGTGCCTTGAATTCATGTGCATTCCCCTTATTATTTATTTTATACTTATAGAAAAGTATAATCTTGTGGACTAACATCCACTATGGTTTTTCCTCAACAGGGTTCCCACACAAAAAAATATTTGTGTTCTTGTCTCTTTGATGTGTTGATTGTTTATGGTTAATTGCTTATTCATCAGATATGAGATTAAGTTAAGATTAGTAAGAAAAGTTTTAGTTTATGTTACAACTAATTCACCCCCCTCTCAGTTGTATCTCCTTTTTTTTCAAATAATTGGTATCAGAGTAGGTTCCTTTGAAGAAATTTTAAAAGCTTGAGGTGATCTGAGATGGAAACAACATTCAAGAAGGAGAGTCTTAGATTTGATGGCACTAACTATTCACTATGGAAAGTTAGGATGCAACATAACTTAATGTGTATTAGTGATGCTATCTGGAAGATTACTAAAAATCAATATGTCATTCCTCAGAATGGTCCCTCTACTGTTGATGAGATCAAAGATGTTGAAATCAGTATTAGGGCTATTGAAGCTTTTGTGAGTGCCTTGACAGATTTAGAGATGGCTAATGTGGTAGGTCTGCATATAGTTCATGAAATTTGGATGAAACTAGAAACTTTATATGAAGGAGATGCACAGGTAAAGATGGCTAAGCTACAAAGCTTGAAAGGCAAGAATGAGAATATGAAGATGGGTGAAGATGAAAATATCACCTCCTTTATGCATAGAGTAAATGAGATAGTGATGGGTATTACATGTGTTGGTGGTTCTGTGGATGAGGATGAAAAATCTCTTGCAACTCAAGTTGAAGAAAAAGATGAGTGGATCATTGATAGTGGATGCTCACATCATATGACTAGTGACAAAAGTAAATTTGTGAGTTTGGAATAGTATGATTGTGGAGTTGTAATATTTGGACACAACAATGCTAGTGTGATTCGTTTCAGAGGATCCATTTTCCTTGGTTGTAAGGACAACACTGATGATGTCCTCTATGTTGAAGGTTTGAAGCACAATCTTTTGAGTGTTGGAAAGATGGTTCACAAGGGATATGAACTATAATTCAAAGATAGAATATGCAAGATACGTGGAAGTTCCAGAAACTTGATTGCAATAGGAAAAGAAACACAAGGCAGCATTTTTCACTTGAATACTACTAGTGGAAGTTGTTTGATTGCTCAGATAGATGAAAGCTAGTTATGGAATAGGAGATTGTGTCATGTAAATTTTGACAACATTATCAAGATAAGTTATGCTTAAGCAATAAGAGATTTGCCTAGATTAGTGAAGCCTGCTAATATAATCTGCAAGGAATGTCAAATGGGTAAAAAAACTAGAATCTCTTTCCAGAGCAAACATTTTCATTCAAATAATTTGTTGGAGCTGCTACATACTAACCTTTGTGGTCCTTCAAGAGTGATAAGTATTGATGGAGAAAGGTATTTTATGCTTGTTATTGATGATTAATCTAGAATGATTCGGGTTTCCTTTTTGAGAGAAAAATGTGAAGCACTAGAGAAATTCAAATGCTTCAAGGCTATGGTAGAAAATGAGAAAGTTCTAAAAATAAAATGTCTAAGATATAATAGAGGTGGTGAGTTCATTTCTGAGGAATTCAACCTTTGTTGTGAAGGACGTGGAATTAAAAGACATACTTTCTCCTCGAACCCCTCAAAACAATGGAGTTGCAAAGAGAAAGAATAGAGCAATTTTGGATGCTCCTAGAACTATGATGATAGGAAATGTGTCTCAGATGTAGTAGAGTGAAGCAGTAAGTATTGTTGTGTATACCTTGAACCGAATAAATGTGAATGGAAATTCTGGTAAGACCCCTTATGAGTTATGGTTTGGTCACAAGCCTATTGTTAAGTATTTTAAGATCTTTGGAAGTAGGTAAGGGAGATGATAATCTATGTATGAAGTTTGCTAATGAAATGAAGAGTGAATTTGAGATGAGCATGATTGGTGAAATGAAGTTCTTTCTGGGATTACAAGTTACACAATTGGACCAGGGGATTTTCATATCTTAGTTCAAATATGTGAAAGAGCTACTAAAGAGGTTTGGTATGGATGACTCCAAACTTATTGGCACTCCCATGGTAACTAGATGTAAGATATCATAGAATGATGATTCTCCAAAGGAAAATCAAAGTTGGTACAAATCAATGATTGGTGGATTTCTCTACTTGAAACAAACTAGACTAGACATTATGAATGTTGTATGTATGGTTGCTAGAGTTGAAGTGAATCCAAAGGAATCACATGTGACTATTTTCAAAATAATTTTCAAATATCTTAAAGGAACAACTAACTTTGTACTTTGGTATCCAAAGCATGATGATCTCACTTTGTATGCATACACTGAAGCGGATTGGGTTGGTGATGTAGATGATAGGAAAAGTACTAGTGGTGGTGCTTTCTTCCTAGGGAAGAAGTTGATATCTCGGTTGAGAAAAAAGTTGAATTCAATTTCTCTATCCACTACTAAAGCAGAATCCATTGCTACTACAAATAATTGTACTCAAGTGATATGGATGAAACAAATGCTGAGAGATATCAGAGTGATATATGAAGATCCTATTGCCATATACTGTGACAATTCAAGTGCAATATATATCTCAAGGAATCCGGTACTACACTCTAAGACTAAACATATTTCAATTAAGTTTCATTTCTTGAGGGGAAAAGTGAATGAGAAAGAGTTAGACTAGAATATGTTCCTACCAAAGAATAGATTGCATATATATTTACTAAGCCATTACCAAAGGATACTTTTGAGCATATTAGAGGGATGATAGGGGTAATTACCCCTCCTAATAAGAACTAAAGATGCATTTATTTGCATCAATTTGAGAGCTTCATTGCTATATTTTGATCTGGATTGATGTTTTCATGGCTGCTACTCAGGGCGAGTAGTCAGATGTGTGGATATGTGGTTCAAAGCATGTACATGAAAAGTTCATGATTACCTTTTCGATTGATTTCAAAGGGGGAGAAGTGCATTGTGAAAAAAAATTATGGCGAAAAAGTGCAGTTGAGAGAAGTACAAAAGAAGTCAGTGTGTTGTGTTGATGGTATTCTTTTTCACATCTTGTGTTACCATCAATGCTAAAGGGGTATATTGTTGGATGTTGTGGATATGGTTGCTAATATTTGGTTGTCATTGATGACAACACTATTAGAATTTGGTGTATTGAAGACTATATATGTCAAGGATATTAAGAAAATTGTAAAGAAAAGTACTCTTATTCCCAGTGGAACTGTGCAAGTCAAGAAGGCATTGTGTTCAATACATTGAAGATTAGTTGATGTGGATTTAAGGGATTATTGTTAAATGTTTCTAGATCATCTACTAGAAGTTTCAGAGGTCCACGTGAAGTTTTGAGTATGTTGTGGTGTAATAGTGTATTGGTGGTCTTTGTCAGCATTCATGAATGGAGCTCATGTAATTCTTGTTTTCTTAGTTGTTTCTTGATGTTTTATGGTGTCTCTAGATCATTCTCTATCTTTTTGGTGCATCCACATTATTCAGAGAGTTCATTATTGAAGATCTTATCTTGCACATGTTCAATTTTTCTTGTTCCTAGCCAACATATTGATGATAGCATGTTGTGGTTCTCTAAGGTGTAATTAATTAAAGTCATCTCACATTGAAGATATTATTTTGGGTCTCTACTATGATGTGGCTAAGCTTGGTGGATTCACATTAAAATTTTATTTGTAAATCTGGGTTGACATTACAATATTTTTATCTTCCTTGGCCAACAAAGTGGTGATGGAATTTCATGTAGCGGATATATAAGGGTGATTAGTTCATTATTGAAATGGATGCTTCATATGCTCCTATGTGTGTATGTGTGAATATCATTTGATTACTAAGTAGAGTGTGAAGAAGTATGTGATAAGTGTGAAGAAGTGTTGAGCTTAATTGGAACTATAATCAGGCTTGTGAAGAACCTATTTTCTTAGTTCACAAATATTGGATGGTTTTAATCCAAACCCTATTGTTAGACAGTGAGTCCTCTTTTGTAATTGAGCAGTGAGATCTCACTAATGTGCCTAAATGCATGTGCATTCCCCTTATTATTTATTTTATACTTCTAGCAGAGTTTAATATTGTGGACTAACATCCACCATGGTTTTTCCCCAACATGGTTTCCACACAAAAAATATTTGTGTTCTTATCTCTTTGATGTGTTGATTGTTTATGGTTAATTGCTTATTCATCAAATATGAGATTAAGTTAAGATTAGTAAGAATAGTTTTAGTTTCTGTTACAATTGATTCACCCCCCCTCTCAGTTGTGTGTCCTTATTTTTCCAACATAATCTTGTGGACTAAAATCCACTATGATTTTTCCCCTAATAAGGTTTCCACATAAAAAAAATGGTGTTCCTTGTCTCTCTGATATATTAATTACTTATTTTTAATTGTTCATTCATCTGTTCTAAGATTAAGGATAAGTTAAGTAGAAAAAAATTAAATCTCTATGACAACTAATTATACCCCCCTCTCAGTTGTCTATCCTTGTTTTGGAAACAATTGGTATTAGAGCTAGTTCCTCTAAAGAAGTCTAATAGCTTGAGGTGATATGAGATGGAAACATCAAAATTCAAGAAGGACAATCTTAGATTTGATGGCACCAACTACTTAGTGTGGAAAGTCAAGATGCAATTTCATCTGCAGTATAGTGGTGATGCTTATTGGAAGATTACAAGATATTAATATATTATTCCTTAGAATGGTCCCTCATCTACCGATGAGACCAAAGATGTTAAAATTAATACCAAGGCTATGGAAGCATAGGTGAGCACTTTAATAGATTCAGATATGGCTAATGTGATAGGTCTAAAGATAGCTCATGAGCTCAGGATGAAGTTGGAAACTTTGTATGAAGGAGATACACAGGTGAAGATGGCTAAGCTACATAGCTTAAAAGGAAAGTATGTGAATATGAAGATGGGTGAAGATGAAAATATTACTTATTTTATGCAGAGAGTAAATGAAATAGTGCTAGGTATTAAATGTGTCAGTGGTTCAGTGAGTGAGGATGAAATTATGGATAAGATACTCAGATCCTTTCCTCACAAAATGAAGGTTCATGTTATTGAGGAATTTATGTCTGTAAACAAGATGACAAGAGATACACTAATAGGGAAGCTTGCTACTTTTGAAATAAGTGGATTTGGTGAATCTACACCAAAAATTGAATCCACATTCAAAGCTACTGTATCCAAAAGCTACAAGAAAAAATATAGTCTTGGAGAGAGCTCTAGAAAGATATCTAAATATCATGAAGAACTGCAATAGATCGAAGACAAAGAAAGAGAAGTACAAGAATTGGAAGCACTAGTTGCAAAGCAAGAAGGAAGAGGAAAAGGTAAGTATGAAGATGTATTTCCTATTAAATGTTTTTCATGCAATAAGATAGGTCATTTTGCTTCAAGATGTCCTAAAATAGTTCCTAGGACTACTCCTATAAAACCTATATTTCAAAAGAAATGCTACTTTGCTGAAGAAGCAGTAACTGATGATGAGTTTGATAAAGATAATGGAAATGAATATGGTTGGCTTTTCATTCCTACCATTGAAAATAAACTTGTGCCTACTGAATCTATGAAGATAATAAAGCTCTTGCAGCCCAAGTTGAGGAGAAAGATGAGTGGGTCATTGATAGTGGATGCTCACATCATATGACTGGTGATAAAATAAAGTTTGTGAGTCTAGAGAAGTATGACAGTGGGGTTATAAGATTTGGAGATAAAAATGCTTGTGTGATTCATGGAAGAGGTTCTATTAGTATCAGTGGTAAGGAAAACACTGATGATGTTCTCTATGTTGAAGGACTAAAGCATAACTTGTTAAGTGTTGGACAGATGGTACACAAAGGATATGATATGCAGTTCAGGAATGGTAAATGCAAGATTTGTGGGAGTTCTAGAAACATGATTGCTACTGGTGTGCAAACTAAAGGTAATATTTTTCACTTGAATACAACTAGTGGAAGTTGCTTAATTGCTAAAGTAGATGAAATTTGGTTGTGGCATAGGAGGTTGTGTCATGTAAACTTTGACAACATTATCAAGATAATTTTTACTCAAGCAGTGAGAGATTTACCTTGGTTAGTGAAGCCTGCTGATGTAATATTTCAAGAATGTTAGATGGGTAAAAAAACTAGAGTCCCCTTCCAAAGAAAAAAAATTCATTCAAATAATGTGCTGGAATTACTACATATTCATCTTTGTGGTCCCTCTAGAGTTAGAAGTATTCATGGAGAAAGGTATTTTATGCTGGTTATTGATGATTACTCTAGAATGATTTGGGTTTCCTTCTTAAGATAAAAGTGTGAAGCATTGGAAAATTTTAAAAGGTTCAAGGCCATGGTAGAAAATGAAAAAGGTTTGAAAATAAAATGCTTGATATTTGACAGAGGTGGTGAATTCATTTCAAAAGAGTTCAATTCTTATTGTGAAGAACATGGAATTAAAAGATAGTTATCTTCTCCTTGAACCCCTCAACAGAATGGAGATGCAGAAAGAAAGAATAGAACAATTTTGGATGCTGCTTATAAGAACTATAAAGTCTATCAAATGGATGCAAAGTCTACATTTCTAAATGGGGAACTAGAAGAAGTGTACATTGAATAGCCTGATGGATTTCACCTAATAGATAATGAATACATGGTTTGTAGATTGAAGAAAGCTTTGTATGGACTCAAACAAGCCCCTAGAGCCTAGTACACCAGATTGGACAAATATCTATTGAAGCTTGGATTCACTAAAGGTACTACTGATAGCAACTTATACTTCTAGTTAGATCATGACAAGGAGTTAATCATAGAATTCTTTGTTGATGACATCATTTTTGGTGGAAATGATAGCCTATGTATGAAGTTTGCTAATGAGATGATGAGTGAATTTGAGATGAGTATGATTGGTGAAATGAAGTTATTTCTAGGATTGCAAATTACACAATTATACCAAGGGATTTTCATATCTCAGTCCAAATATGTGAAATATTTGTTGAAGAAGTTTGGTATGGAAGACTCCAAACTTTTTGGTACCCCCATGATAATCGAATGTAAGTTGACTCAGAATGATGACTCTCCTAAAGAAAATCAAACTTGGTATAGATCAATGATTGGTGGATTTCTCTACTTGACTTAGACTAGATCAGATATTATGAATGTTGTATGTATGGTTGCTAGATTTCAAACTAATCCAAAATAATCACATGTGACTTTTGTTAAAATAATATTTTGATATTTGAAAGGAACAATTGACTTTAGACTTTGGTATCCAAAGGATTATGATCTCACTTTTTGTGAATACACTGATACTATTTGGGTTGGTGATGTAGATGAAAAAAAAAGTACTAATGGCAGTGCTTTCTTCTTAGGGAAGAAGGTGGTATCTTGGTTAAGTGAAAAGAAAAACTCAATTTCTCTATCTACTACTAAAGAAAATATATTGTTGTTGCCAATAATTGTACTCAAGTATTATGGATGAGCTAGATGCTGAGAGATATCAGGGTGGTATATGAGGAACTTATTTCCATATACTGTGACAAATCAAGTGCAATAAATATCTCAAGGGATCCAGTGTTGCATTCTAAGACTAAACATATATCAATCAAGTTTCATTTCTTGAGCGAGAAAGTGAATGAGAAAGAAGTCAAACTGGAGTATGTGCCTACCAAAGAATAGATTGAAAATATCTTTACTAAGCCATTTCCAAAGGATACTTTTGAGTATCTCAGAGGAATTCTAGGGGTAATCACCCCTCTTGATAAGAACAAAAGAATGCATTTACTTGCCTCAATCTATGAGCCTCATTGCTATATCATGATCCAAATTGATGTTTCCATCACTGCTACTTAAGGGGAGTAGTCAGATGTGTAGATATGTGGTTTAGATTGTGTGTATGGAAAGTTCATAGTTACCTTTACCACTGATGTCAAAGGGGGAGAAGAGTTATGTGAAAAACATCCTAGTGGGAGAAGTGCTACATGACAAATCTTTTCAAAAATGAAGATTGGGTTGATGATATTTTTCACATTATGTGTTTCCATCAATGCCAAAGGGGGAGATTGTTTGGAGATTTTTGGATTCTATGGATGTGTTGTTGATATGTGGTTGTCATTGATGTCAAAACTATTAGCATTTGGTGTATCAATTGTTGTATATGTCAAGGATATTGAGAAATTTGTAAAAGGAAGTGTTTTGTGTTCCTAGTGGAGCTGTGTAGGTCATGATGGAATCTTGTTATCCACATTGAAGATTAGTTGATGTGGATTAAATGGTTTATTGTTGAGTATGACTAGATCATCTATCTAAAGTTTTAGAGGTCTGCGTGAAGTTCTGTGTGAGTTATGGTCTGATAGTGTTTTATTGGTCTTTATCAGTGTTCCCGAATGAAGATTATGTGACTGTGGTTATCTTAGTTGTTACAGATTCTTCTCTATTGTTTCTTCATGTTCTCAAATGCCTCTAGTTTATTCTCTATCTTTTTGGTATGTCTACATTAATTAGTGAGCTCATGGTTGAAGATCTTTTTGTGCATATTCAGTTTTTCATGTTTCTAGATGACATGTTGATGCTAGCGTGTTGTGGATCTTCGAGGTGAAATTAATTAAAGTATTTTTGTGTTGGAGATATTAATTTTAGTCTCCATTATGTTGTGGTTGACCTTGGGGGATTCACATTAAAATTTTGTTTGTAAAATTGGGCAGACATTACAAATATATTTTATTTTCTTGGTCGACAAAGTTGTGATGCAATCTCATGTAGTGGATATATAAGAGCGAGTGTGTGATCGGTGGAATGAATCATTCATGTTCTCCTATGTGCATATGTGCGAATATCATCACTAAGTAGAGTGTGAAGAAGATTGTATGAAGTTTGAAGAAGTGTTGAGCTTAATTGGAACTGTAATTAGGCTTGAGCAGAAGTAATTTTCTTAGTTCATACCCTCCCAATTTTTAATCCAATCTTGTTAGGCAGTGAGCCCCTTTTGTAATTAAGTAGTGAGCTCTAGGCAGTGTGCCTAAATGCATGTGCATTCCTCTTATTTTTCTTCATTATACTTTTAGCAGGGTATAATCTTGTGGACTAACATCCACCATGGTTTTTCCCCTAATAGGTTTTCCACATAAAAAAAAATGATGTTCCTTGTCTCTTTGATATGTTAATTGCTTATGGTTAATTGTTCATTCATTTGTTCCAAGATTAAGGATAAGTCAAGTTAGAAAAAGTTTAAATTTTTGTGACAAATGATTCACCCCCCATCTCAGTTGTTTGTCCTTGTTTTTCCAATAGGCTACACCAAATGTTGTATTCAAATAAGTGGATATTACTATAAATATCCACCCTTGTATTAGTTTAGGAGTGAGTCAATATTTTCATTTTAGCATCATAATTTGGAATTATTGTCATTTTTGTACTACTCACATGTTTAGGCCAATTGGAATGAAAATAAGGAGCTAATCTGAATCTTGGTATTTAAAGTCCCACTAGAGGAAGAGTAGGGTTTGCTCAATTGAAGGAGGTGACTTGTGTTATTTTCATTGATTCAACTAATTTATGCATCCATTCATCCCAATTGGAAAATAGGAAGTTATAACTATGATTAATTATTATTAGCAACTATGGGGGTTGACCTCACAGTGCAATGATTAAGTTGCAAGGGTAGTAGTTGGGTTGTCTAAGGTTCAAATCCCACGATGGAGAGTGGGAATGCCACAGGGAGAAAGTGGCAATGGGGTCAACAAAGGAAGTAGTCATGGTGGATATGGTGGCAAGTGTTAGTGGATATGGGGGTGGTAGTAGTGGCAATAGTGGATATGGTGGTGGCGGTTCAAAATGGTGGGAATGAGGTACCTCATATGTGGTCTCATTGGTTCATAGCTCCAGTCAAAAGCGTAGGGTGCTACCCCTTAGCAGTGATTTACAGAACAAAACAAAAAAAATTATTAGTAACTGTGAATGCTCATATTCTTAGATTATGTTCATGAAATCCTTAGAATAATTCATTACGCTTTATTGTAGATGTATATTTACTTTTTTACTGTAGGTATAATTGTTGTTCATAGATTAGATTCACTAGTTATTTTAAATCACATAGCTTAATGGACAAGACTATAATGACTTATGGAAAGATGAAACTAAAGCTCATTTGGAATATGTTCATGGAAGTTAGTGTTAATGATTTCTAGATTAAATTTCCATTTCTGCAAACATAATTAGATTTACATTACAAGTATATTTCAATTCAAAGCTCTAGCTTAATTAAAGATTTAATTTTCATAGCTTAAATACTTCCATGAATAAATTACAAATAAGTCAAGTGAAGTTTGAATTGAGTTATTGGAGTTTGGATAATAGATATTTAAAAGATAAATTAGAATTCATTCTTTAGAATTACTTAGAAACCTATTGTTAAGATCGGCTACTAAGAGCTCCTGATAGCTCCTAACAGCTCTTGACGGAGCTAAAATTTGACCTAAAAGTTACTTTTTATAGTGAAAAACCCCCAAAAAACCTATGGCAAACATCATCGTCGCATATAGCTCTGAGACATTCTTGGTTTGATAATTGATAAAATAAATGATGCAAGTTGTGAAACCAACCAACTTGCCCATCACTACCTACTAATACAAAAGAGAACAAAAGATCCACCAAAACAATTAATGCACATCCACAACCTTGATCAAAAGATTGTAGAAACCTTTAGCTCACTGCCTTTAGAAATCTGACATAGTGAATTAATGCTGCCTCAACTCACTCTCACATACTTTCACACACTTTTTCTCTTATGATTTGTGGCTTACTTCGTCACTTTGCATCACATAATTCTTCACAATTTTTATTGCATTTATACCATCCTCAACCTTAGAAACATTCTCCAAGGTTGGCTAGATACACTTCATTTCATAAATTCAAATTAGGTCAGCAACTCAACATTCTTGGAAAGGAATGAGAGTGGACCACTAAAAAATTTATCCAAGACCAAAAATAATATCTTGGATCAACCACACACTTCCTTGATTAAATTGTATTTTTCGAATGAAGTGTAAACACCAAGTCGGCCAAACCTAATGAAAACACAAATGATTATTGATGTGTGCGCTTCCCTACAAGAAGATAACACATGGATCACACAACACATTTCATTATGCATAAGAACACATCTTAGGTTCCTTCAGATACATCTGCAGAAAGTGTAACAATCTTCAAACACCAAACTTCTTCTATCATTCCATCTAGACTGTACAAACACATACAACAACTATGAAACTCAACTTTTGGATCACCAAACCTCACACATCTTTTCCAAAACCAAGAAAACACCATTACGATAATCATGCCAAATCTGCAAGAATTGAAATAGAATAGTGGAGGAGTACAGAGCAAGAAATTTTTTCCCAATCATAGAAAGAAAAAATCTTCTAAAATGGTTCACACACCGATGAACGTAACTTTCATATCCCATCAAACCAAAAGCTACAACTCAGGAGATATCACCATGAGATCACCATTAGAAAAAATTCATATCCACCAAGCATAGGATCAACACAAGAGAAACATAGAGCACATACTGGAGCACATTTTGGACACATTCTTAAGTTTGTCTTCTCTCTTTTTTAATTTTCTCAAAATCACTTGGAAATTCACCATTCCAACACATCGACAACATCATAAAGATAGCTCCATGTACTCACAACATCTCAATAGCATCTCAACTACACATGCACAATCTGCAATATACTAAACTATATTCAACATCAATGACAACATTAATGACAACACTACCAAACTCACTCATACTTTCAATAATCTCCCCCTTTGTCATTGATGGTAACACATGATGTGAAAAACCACCAAAAGACAACATCCTACATAATATTCTGGGAGAACATCTTCTCTTCCTCTGCTGTTAATTTTCACATGACTTTCTCTCCCCCTTTGACATCAATGGAAAAGATCAAAAGATCTAATCACTCCCCCTTAGGATTGCACCCATTCAACTCATACTACAACAATGAAAAACCTTTTCTACTCCATCAACGAAGTAGGCCCATTCACTAGTCTAGATAAATGAATAATATGTGAATTCATTGGACTGATGCACCTTCATGTGCACCTAGTTCAAAGGGCCAATGACCCCCAACATCTCCCTAAGATACTCAAAAGTATCCTTCAGAAGAGTCTTAGTAAATATATCTACAATTTGTTCCATTGTTGTCACATACTCCAACTTGACTTCATTGTCCAACACTTTTTCTCTTAGGAAAGCATATCTAATAGATATGTGTTTTTTTCTTGAATGCATAATTAGATTCTGTGAAATTTTTATAGCACTTGTGTTGTCACAAAAAATAGGAATAGGCTCATCACATATCACTCCAATATCTTTCAAAGCTTGCTTCATCCACAAAACTTGTGTGCAACAGGATGCTACAGTAATATATTCTGCTTCTCTAATGGATAAAGAAACTGAGTCTTGCTTCTTACTTAACCATGAAACCAATCTTCCATGAAGAAAGAAAGCACCACCACTAGTACTCTTCTGGTCATCTACACATCCAGCCCAATCTTCATTGGTATAAGCACTCAAGGTGAAATCATCACCCTTAGGATACCATAAGCCATAATCTGATGTATCTTTAAGATATCTAAATATCCTCTTTATAGATGTAACATGTGCATCTTTAGGATCTTCTTTAAATATGGCAACTAGACATACTTCATTTGTAATATTTGGTCTTGTAGTAGTAGGATACAGTAGTTTTCCAATCATAGATCTATATTTTCTCTGATTAGTTTTAGTAGATTCATCATCTTTACTCAACTTACATCTAGCTACCATAGGATTACTAACTGGTTTGGAATCATCCATTCCAAAATTCTTTAACAACTCTTTCACATACTTAGATTGTGAAATGAATATCCCCTTGTTAGTTTGATTCACTTGAAGACCAAGAAAGAAATTCAATTCACCAATCATGGACATTTCAAATTCCTTTTTCATTTCTTCTGCAAATCTCTTATACATTCCTTCATTTCCACCGAAGATGATATCATCAACATATGCAACTACTATCAGAGCCTTTAATGAATCCTTGCTTTGTCAAGTATCTATCCAATCTTGCATGCCAAGCTTTGGGAGCTTGCTTGAGTCCATTCAATGCCTTCTTCAACTTGTAGACCATGTCCAGTTTGTCAAATAACTAAAATCTTTCAGGTTGTTCCATGTATAGTTCTTCCTCTTATTCACCATTCAAAAATGTTGTCTTGACATCCATCTGATGCACTTTGAAATCCTTGTGGGAAGAAAATGCCAAAAACATCTTGATAGCTTCCATTCTAGCCATAGGGGAAAAATTTTCTTCAAATTCTATGCCTTCAACTTGTGAATATCTTTTGCATACTAGTCTTGCTTTATTCCTTACAACTTCACCATTTTCATTCAAGTTATTTTGGAACGCCCATTTTGAACCAATTACATTCTTACCCACAAGTCTAGGCACTAATTCCCATGTATGATTCTTTTCTATTTGTTGCAACTCTTTGTTCATAGTTCTCATCCAACTCTCATCTTCACATGCTTCACTTACAAACTTAGGTTTAATTTTAGAAAGTAAACATAGATTCACCTTAGTTTCTACTCTACTTCTTGTCTTCACACCTTCACTCTTATCTCCAATTATCTATTCCTCTAGATGATTCTTCTACACATACTCAAGATTCCTAGAGATAGGTTCCAGTTCATTTTCTTCTTCTTCAATTTGTTCTTCTTTTTCCTCCTTATTCTCTTCAGGTACTTCTCCACAGATAGGATCATTGGGTTCAACTTCACTTATCTCAATACATGCCCTCATAAAATCTCACAATAGCACTCTCTAAAATCTTCCTCAATATTTTATTGAAGCATCTATATGCTTTACTAGCAATAGAGTACCCAAGAAAAATTCCTTGATCACATCTAGCATCAAACTTTCTAGGATTTTCATCATCTCTTTTAATGTAACATCTGCTTCCAAATACCTTAAAGTACTTCATAGTTGGAGTCTTACTAGTCAATAATTCAAAAGGATTCTTTGTGATGTTTCCTGTAATCTAAAATTTATTAAGAACATTAACAATAGTGTGTATAGCCTCTCTCCAATATACATCTGGTACATTTGATTCTTTCATCATGGTTCTTGCAGCTTCTTGTGCTGTCAGATTTTTCCTTTTAACTACCCCATTCTTCCAAGGGGTCATTGGAGTAGAAAATTGTCTTTTATGCCATGTTGTTCACAAAATATATTAATTCACTAGAAGTGAATTCTCCTCATTTTTCAAATCTCAAACATTTGATTCTTAGATTTACTTCATTTTCCACTCTTGCTTTGAACACTTTAAATTTATCTAGAGCCCGAGTCTTTTCTCTAAGAAAAGCAACCCATGTCATTTGAGAATAATAATCAATAAGGAGCATGAAATACCTGTCTCCATTCAGGCTTCCTCTTCTACTCAGTCCACAGAGGTCAGTATGAATTAATTCCAACATTCTGGTAGTAGACTACTCTTTTCCCTTAAAGTTGCATCTTGTATGTTTCCCCAACTAACAACTTCTGTAAATAGTATTAGTGGGCTTTATGATTCTAGGAAAACCTTGGAAAAAATCTCTTGAACTGATTCTAACTAGATAATCAAAGTTTACATGTCCCATCCTCCGATGCCATAACCAACTTTCACTGACTTGTGATACAAGGCATTGACCATCAACTCCCTTGAGTTGATAGATGTTTCCATGATTTCTTCCAGCAACAACCATATCTCCAGACCCTTTTCTGATTTCATGGGTATTATTCTGAAACACAAGTTTAAAGCCATTGCTACACATCTATCCAACACTCAAAAGGTTATGCCTCAAACCATTTACATAATATACATCATCAACATTGTGTGCTCCATAAAAACTAATTGTACCTTTCCTACAAATCTTAGCTCTTGAATCATCACCAAACATGACTAAACCACCATCATACTTCTCAATTTTAGTGAAATTACTCTTATCACCAGTCATGTGATTGGAACATCCACTGTCAATCACCCAGTAGTCTTCATCTTGCTCAGCATGAAATGTGGTGACCATAGTACCTTCCATCCCTTTCTTCTTATCTTCTGAAACATTCTTCTTTGCACATTTTCTAGGATTAACAAACACAAATTTATTTCCAAAGCTAAAAACAAGCATTCACTATCATCAACCTCATTTTCAAATTCATCATCAAAAATTCTAGCTTCTTCTTTAACATAATACAACTTCTTTTATTTCTTATCCTTTCTATCCTTATCCTTATAATCCTTGTTTTTCTTATGTACAACTCTATTTAAACATCTTGAAGCATAATGACCAATATTACCACAATTGAAACATTTAAAGGACAACACACCTTTATACTTTATAGTGCCTTTCTTCAACTTCCTAGTGATGTTCACTTCCAACTCATCAGAACCATCACTATCTGGCTCATCTTCAATCTTCATTTCCTTAAATGTCATTTTTTTCCTCTCTTCTTTTTTGAACTTTCTCATCTCAATTGTTGTCAAGGTTCCAAATAATTGTTCTAAAGTGTACTTCTTAGGATCATACATTTCTTCAATAACTAAGATCTTATCACTGAAGCAATTCGGTAGGGTGATTACGATCTTCTCAATTATATATTTATCTATCAGTTTCCCCCCTTGATTCCTAACTTCATTTGATTTCAATTCAACCCTCTGAAAAAAACTTGTAAAATCTTCACCTTCTTCCATTTTCAAATTTACAAATTCACGCTTTGCTGCCATCTTCTTTGTCAATTTCACTCTTTCATTTACATCTTACATATCTTCCAACTTCTTCCAAAAATCATATGCAGTATCCAAAGAAAGAACCTTACTTCGCTCAGTTTTAGATAAACCACTGAAAATAGTATATCTCACCTTCTCATTTTCCTCATAAGAAAAAATCCCATCTGTGGTAGTAAGACTACCAGACAGGTATGTATACTTTGTCTCAATAGCTTTCCAGGTCTTGAAACCAAGAGAGATAATATATCCTCTCATTTGTGCCTTCCAGTCACTTTAATCAGATCCATCAAACATAGGGATTTCCAACTTATGCGTCATCAAGTCTTCCTTAAGTGATTAAGCTCTACACCAAGGAACCAAAGCTCTAATACCAATTGTTAAAAGACACAAGACAACTAAGAGGGGGGTGAATCAGTTGTCACAAAAATTCAAACTTAAAACTTCAACACTTATCAATTCCATAACCACACTATTATTCTATTAAGTATGAACATGAAACACAAATTTAATAGAAATAAAATCAACACAATGAACATCATATTTTTACATGGAAAACCCAATGATGGAAAAACCATGGTGAGGATTAAATCACAATATAAAGAGATAGAAAAATTGATTACAAAGGCTCAGTGCTTGGAAGAGGACTCACTATCTTGATACAAAGGCTAACTTCTAACAGAAAGGATTCACTGTCCAATAGGGAGGCTCATTGCCTACTAATAAAAAAGAGAACAAAAGATCCACCACAACAATTAATGCACATCCACAACCTTGATCAAAATACTGTAGAAACCTTTATCTCACTTCCATCAGGAATCTGACACAATGAATTACTACTACCTCAACTCACTCTCAACACTTTCACACACTTCTGCTCTTATGATTTGTGGCTTTCTTTGTCACTTTGCATCACAAAATTCTTCACAATTCAACTTGCATTTATACCATCCTCAACCTTATAAACTTTCTCCAAGGTTAGCCACATATGCTTCATTTCATAAATTAAAATTAGGTCAATAGCTCAACATTCCCGCAGTGGAAAGGAATGAGAGTGGACCACAAAAACATTTATCCAAGACCAAAAATAATATCTCAGATCAGCCACACACTTCCTTGAATCAAATTTATTCTTTGAATGAAGTGTAAACACTAGGTCGGCCAAACCTAATGAAAACACAAATGATTATTGATGTACATGCTTCCCAACAAGAAGATAGCATGTGGACAATGCAACACACTTCATTATGCATAAGAACACATCTCAAGTTCCTTCAGATACATCTGCAACAATCACAACAATCTTCAAACACCAAACTTCTTCCATCAATCCATTTGGACTATGCAAACACATACAAATCTGAAACTTAACTTTTGTATCACCAAACCTCACACATCTTTGCCAAAACCAAGAAAACACCATTATGAGACTCATGCCAAATCCAAAAGTACTAAAATAGAATAGTAGAGAACTGCAAAGCAAGAACATTTCTCCTAGTCAAAGAAAGACCAACTCTGTCAAAAAAGTTCACACACCGATGAATGTAACTTTTATATCCCATTGAACTAGAAGCTACAAATCAGGAGATATCACCACAAGATCACCATTAGCAAACCTTCATATCTTCACAAGCATAGGAGAAATGCATAGCACATTTTGAACACATTTTTAACTTTGACTCCCCTCTTTATTAATTTTCTCAAAAGAACTTGGAAACTCACCATTCCAATGCATTTGCAACATCATAAAGATAGCTCCATGTACTCACAACATCTCAATAGCATCTCAACTACATATGTACAATCTGCAGCATAATGAATTTTGTTAACATTAGTGACAACATTAATAACAACACTACCAAACTCACTCATACTTGCAACAACTAAACCAAAAGACTCATGAAATATTTCTAATAGAAAATTTCATTACAATAATTAAATAAATTAAAAAATGACAAAACCACAACAAAAATACCAGTAGCCAATGAGAAAAATGCAAAAAAATCAATAATTTTCTTTTAATAAATTAATCCCCAAAACATTAGCATAGCGATATATTTTTTTTGACACAATTCACAATGCACCATTTTAATAGGAAACATTCAGTCAAAGATATTAGTCTCCTACCTATAAGGTAGGCACAAACAATTCAAACACATTTGTTACATCATGCATACCAACAGGATAGTTATAAACCCTCCCAATAGCCACATAATGTACACCAACTAATTTTTCACTTATACTTAAGAGAATAATAACAATGAAAGTTCGAAGATGGTGGTTGTAATTATGAAGAGATGGATGTAAAATTTATAGAGAAAGTTAACAAGATGGATCGACGATATTGAATAGAAGATTGACAGATGAGATTGAATGAGAGAATGTGCAAAGGAAAGTTGCTCATTTGGAAAATGGAAAATGTAAGAAGGGTGGAAGAGAAAAGTGAATGAGAAAATACAAATATGTAAAATATGAGTGGAGAATATAGCGAAAAGTGGAATAGTTAATTGAAAGAAAGAGAAAGTCAAGTGAAAGAAAGGTTCAATCAAGTGAAAAAGGAAATAAAGAAATTGAAGAGTTAACCGAAAAAAGAAAATAGAGAATAAAAAAGTTAAGTAAAGAGGAAATTATGACAAGTTTTTGAAAATAAAATAAATAAAAATTTATTATTTTTTTGATGCCATGAATAATTAATTAAAGTAATTGATTTTTTTTATTTTAGCATTGTCTCAAAGGAAAAATATGAAAAAATTTAATTAGGTTTTGCCTCTACAGAAATAGGATTATGATGCCCCCTCAAGAAATTTGGTGAAAATTTGAGGAAAATTTACCATTAAGATTATTTAAAACATCTAGATAGAAGAAATATTAGCTAGAAGACATGATTAGTAAGAGGGAAAGAACAATTAGTTTGATCAATATCAGATGTGGACAAGATTAATTGATTAGGATAGAATGGATCGAAGAAAAATTGGCTAGAAGAAAAGGTTAGTGAGAAGGGAGGAATAGTTAGTAATGTCAATGGATGAAGAAAGAAGTGATGAACATATCATCATAAGCTATGAAAAGTGCACATTTATCAACATCAGGTATTTTTATTTTGTAAATAAAAGACATATATTGAGGTATTTAAAAACTGTGGTGTGAAATGTTATCACTTTGCGTAGAATGAACACATTGTAGACAACAAGTGTCATGACTCATACTAGGAAATTAATTCAAACACATTCTTTTTTGATAGAATTTTTGATGAGGATCAAATCTATGTTTGTACATAGGAACAACAAAGATTAACCCACTAGAGGGACATAAAAAAATATTAAATGATAGTGTAAAAGATATTGAAACTTCCAAATGTCTCCTTTTTTTACAGATTGATTGATGAGGGTCAAATATGTGCCTCTTGATAACCTTAAAACTTGGCACCACAATCCATTAATAAATAAAAATTAGGCATTAACAAATACTAAATGTCCTCATTAGAATGAAATGCATGGACAAAAACACTTGGTATATCATAGAACATTACAAACCCATGTAATATTTCCAACACGAACAAAACATTGGCAATCGATGAATTGATTTTATACCAAGGCATTTTGCACCTATTTAGACCTAATTCTCATTTTAATTTAATAGAAAAATTTATTGGAAAAGTAGCTTGTATTCTTGGGAACAAGGTGCTTGAAGTTGAACTATCAAATGTAAACTAAAAATGGTGGAGCATTGATGTCAACATTGATGGTAAATCATGGATATTGATTGATGCAGGAGAATCTAAAAAATGAAGAGACACATTAGGAAAGATCAATGATGGAATTTTTGACCAAAAGAATAATTTATCAATTCATTCCATAATTATAAAATCAAACCAAAATAGAAAAAACATGATTGGGGTAGTTGGTTGGGTGATTCATATTTTCTGATTGGAGTCAATATCTCTCCAAGAAAAAATACATGGGACCAACTTGATAGCTATTTTCATTGACAGATTAAATAATAGATTTCATTCATTTTTACATAGTGCATTATAATGGGTGTCAACTCATTTGAAAATTATGATTATTAAATTACTATATATTTTCAATAGCTTATGTTTTGTCATTTTCTAGCAACAAGCAGGGTCGCTTCAATTGGAAAAGGGAGACCATTCATATTCTATTAGTACTGGAACCCATATTGAACCAATTAAAAATTTGAAACTGTAATGCCCTACCGAGTAAACCCCAAAGGACAACAAAACAACGCACATTTTTTTTTTTGTTTGATAGTGTAACATTGTATAAGATGGAAATGTACAATCTTAACATGAAACGTAATTATGCATTTGCAACACTATCTACGTCCTCTGGGGTACAAGGAATAGTCATTACAAACATAGAACTTTTATCTAGATGAAAGAAAAAGAGAAACATAAGGATAACATACATTCATCCATAATTATAAGAGAGATACAAAATTTTATTAAGATTCAATTCATAGTTTCATGTTACATTTGTGGAGCATATTTCCACAGATAATAAACATCAAAGGTACAATAGAAACATTAAATAGAGCTTCCCTTATATCATGGGGAAGATTACATTGAGTACATAAATGAGGTTTATGGTACCAAAAGGAAGGGAATTCTTCATCCAAGATAAACTCTGGAATTCTGCATTCGCATCTGTCTCATGAACACATCCTGGGAACCCAATGGAAAACTCAATATCTTCCTTACATGATACCCCATCGGTACACTTTGGCTAACAACCACTTAACACAGACCAAGCGCAAAACTGACATTTAATTTAACACAAATGTTCAATCTACTACATCCATGAAGAACTCTTGGCTAACTCACAACTTCACTCACATACAACAATCAATTCTAAAATCAAGCAATTTGACAAAGGCATTATTTTCACATTTCACATAACTCCACAACTTACCCACATAATTTATTAAATCGGGTACTTTACACATTGATACATAAGTAAGTATAATCAACATAAGTGGTTATAATAGTATTTATTCTAAATAACCAACTACATAATGGATCTTCAAGCCATTGAAGCATTTTAAGACTTTAACTACAAAGGTTAAAACGTGAAAACAAACATATAAGAAATAATCTAATAATACATTCCTTCAACTTTTGGTCAAACAAACATACTAAATTCACATAATTGAACCAAGACAATATTAAACCTAAAGAAAGAGATGAAATAATAACTCTAATAAATCTATCATGTCTAATTTCAATAAATGCCTCTCTAAGGAAAACTTGCAATAACAAGACAACCGATAAAATATAGGATACTCGAAGTTCTTGAGTTCATCACCAAACTTATTCTAGTTCTCATACAAATGATACCCATTTATATTTTATTTGAACCCATTTCATACATATAGAATAATTGAAATGTGAACAAGCACGCTAGGCACACCATAGGAATTCAATTACACATGTAATACATCCCTATCAAGAGTACACAATTCAATCATATATATGATTATTGGTACTTCAATTTAACACTAAATATGTCATCTAATTTAAATACAAACTACCCCTTTTTACTTGTTAATAAATTTAATGTCTTCATGACTAAATTAGTTATATCAAACAATTAAGTCATCATAAATGATTAGTATTTTATTAACATGATTATAAAATTAATAATAATTAAGATGCATAAACATTTTTATTAACTTTACTATTTTCTATCTTTATTAAGAAAATTACTAGGGAGCTTGGATTATTATAAAAGTTCCTTTAAATAGACAGAAGAATAATTTTATGGAATTTTCCTAAAGTTAATTTCTTTAATTAAAAAAAAGACCACTTCCTCCCACTACTTTGTCTTATATGAACTTTTCTTCCCCTCCCACTTTAAAGAATAAAATTAAAGTATTTAAGTGTATAATGCATTTTATATAGCCACGTAAAAGAAGAAAAGGAAATGTGGTGGCTTAGTATGAGTTTTAAACTTGCCTTGGTTGAATGATTATACATTTTTGTTTTTCGTTACTTTAAAAGCCCACCTCATGTATCCTTCGCCACTCACGGGGGAAAGATAATGCATATAGAGGAAGCAAAAAATCTAAAAATGTGCCTCTAAGAAATGTGATCTCAAGGAAAGCAATGATTGCAGGGGACGCACATTTGTTTAAGGCTTTAGAAAATTTTAAGTAAATGCAAAAGCAGAGACAAGGCACATGAACTGTTTGACAGAATACCAGATAAACCTGTGGTGCCTGTGGATCATATATGGATATAGGCTGGGCATTTCCAGCAACACTGCCTTTTTAGATGGATCCTAAAAATCCTACAACCCATGTTCTACTCTAAAACATCCTGTGCAGAAGCGGTAGGTGGGGTGAAATTCAAAAGTAAAGAGATTGATGAAAGACAGAGGGATTAAATAGATACCCTGGTGTAGTTGGTTTGATGGCCTAAAAAGGGTACATGATTTTTGTTTAGGAGATAGGTCGAGATCTATGCAGCGACAGCGACAGAGAAATTGACTTGGCAAAGAAGACAACAGGGTATTTCAAGATTTATGATTTTTACTTAAAGCTGCGGAAGAGAAGGAAAAAGAATCATTTATCTGCAACTATGATAGATTGTCAGAAATCAAACAGGTTATTTAAGACTTTAAACTTCCTATCATATATTCAAGTGCGCAGCTGAGTTAGGCTGACAATGGAAACAAAGAGATTATTTAAAACTCTACAACATTCTAATTTCAGGTACTGCAGATGTGATAGTTTCCCAGCGGAATCAGGAAGGCTAATTCCACCCCCTACAGTCTTCTATGATCAAGTGTTGCTGCTGTGACCGGTTGCAAATGGACATAGGAATGCTATCTGCCATTCCCCGTACTTCTATGTTCAAGTATTCCTGCTGTGACAGATTGCAAATGGTAACAGGGACATTATTTAATACTTATACACCCTCCAAAGTCTAAACGTTGCAGCAGAGATAGTTTGTGGATGGTTTCAGGGAGATTATTTGATTTCAATCACCCAAACATAGGCATGCAAACTGTTTCCAGAATGCTGCAAAGAGATGTCAAGTTATGAAATGAAACACAAGAATAGCAGTGTGGACACAAATTCAAGGCGTGAAAGTTGTTTTCATATATCTATCAAACCCAACTTAATCATGAGTTGAATATCAACCATTATAAAATATCATAAGTTAGTTTATTCCTGCAGTACAGACTGCACAAAAGAAATTAAATAGGAATATGCCTAAGAATCTCTTTGAGAAACCCACGATAAAGAAAGGAGGTAGCTAAAATTTAACAGTGACATCACCGTTTTGAATGATAAGTTGAGTGCTCTTTTCTTTTGTTTTTAAAACATTTATAAAGCAGAATGGAGAGGAAAGAGTTTAAGCGATAAAATCACTCAGACATATTTTATTCATGGAATAACCAACATGCAAGGGAGAAGCAAGGACGAGGCACAAGATCTATAAAAAAAAACATTTGAGGAATGCGTCCTAACATTGTTAGCTTTGCTTGTTTTCTTGGTGCGCACAGATACGCAGGTACATAGCGGATGAGGGTTGCACAAACTTCACACATCAGTAATTCTTATTGCATTACATATATAGTTGATCATTTGGTGTACGTGGTTGACCTTCCTGCCAGAACATGGGTAAGGCAAGTGACTGTTTGACAGCATGCCTCAAAGAAATGTGATCTAGTGGACTACAATTACAGCAGTGAATACACAGGATGGATCTTGTTGACCAGGCTTTAAAAAAAAAAACTATCAAGCAAATGAATCGGCAGGTACTTACCTCAGGTCTCTGCACGTTCCTCCTCCATAAGCACCAGATGCTCCCCCTTAGTGTTCTTGGTAGATAGGTATGCAGAAGGAAGGAAGCAATGATAAGGCGCATGTCCTCCCCTCCCGAAGCCCAGTCCTTTCTTTTCTTCCCAAAAAGCCTTCTCCTCAGTGCAACATGCAACTGTCTTTCCCCACATTCCACGTAAAGGGCATGCAAAAAGTGGAAACCCTAGACCAAGCACGTGGAAGACATGAAAGAATGTCTTGAAGCATGGTGGAGGGTACCAACAAAGACAGGTGTAGACTTTTGCTTCTTGCACAAGATTATTATTATTATACCAATTTCATATATGTATAAAAATTTATTTCTATTTATCATTTATCTAATTGATTACTAAGTAATCAACAATTAGCAACATAATTATCCCTTTTTAAAACACTTTTACTCACTTCAAGAAATAAAACATAATAATGTATATATATACTATTTATTTATTTTTATTTAATAATTAAGTACATATATATGTACAATTTACTTTTTACATATGCAATTTTTATTTTTATTTTATGTTTCATTTACAAAATAATATCACTTACTAAATTCATATATATATGGCATATTTAAATTGTAATATTGAAATTACAACTTAACGTATCCAATACCGAAATTCCAAATAATTGCTTGCATAACAATTACCAATAAAACTAAGGTTTACATTCATACATTCAAATACATATATAATTATATACATACAAATAAAATAGATCGAGTCACCGTTCTAACAGTGAAAAATCATATATAATAAGATAGTTGCTAATTTTGGAAACAATATAACCGTGTTCCAAGGCACATATAATCCATTTAACTTAATTCTCTATGCTCTAAACTTCAATGAATAATTGGATTACTCATGACACTGCAATTTAACTTAATTAGCTAGTTGAACAAGGCATAATTATCAACAAAAACACAATTAACACTTACGCCAACAATCAAGAAAGACCGATTCGGAGGGGCGCTACAGAAACAATAAAGGGAAAAAGATAGGTTGCATAGAGAATTACCTAAGGAAAATCTAATAAAGAAAAGGAATTGGGTGCAATAGGAAGAAATGCCAATCTTCCTTTAAATGCAGATTTTACCATGGTTAGAGGGGGCTGCAAAAAAGAGATGAAAAGAGGTAGAAATCATGTGCTTGTGAAGTAGGGAAAATTTGAAGGGATAAAAAAAACTAATGCATAGTGTGTGTGGCAATTGGGTTACAAGTAAGATAAGTCAACAAAGGAATTTTAGAGACGATAGAAGGACAATGTCATTAAAAAGACGGTCAACCAAGATAAGAGAGAAATGATGACATATTGGTCAGATCCAAAGGTTTGGAGAGATTACAAATCAAATTTAGAAAGTCATGTGATAGAATTAAGGGAATAAATGACATTAAAGATGTCACATAGTTGTTGGTAGCGATATAGGGTAGATAAACGAAGGAATAGAAATGAACAAGGAAAGCATACATGGCACATAAGATTTAGTTGGATAAAGTGAAATTGTTTTTGAGATATCCAATCAAAATTGTATGTGCATAATTTTTATTGATAAGTTTTTTATTAGAGGTAAAAAATGGGTTTTGAAGGGGCTTGAAACCCTTAAAAAAAGAAGACATCTAAAACTCAAGAGAACAATAGTAAGCATAAATCAACCTAATAACAACAAGTTTCGTAAAAGATAACTCGCATACCACCAACAGCCCAATAGCAACCTGTAATAGATTATCATGACATCACAGGCTACAAAAGACACACAAGCATGGGCCCAAAGTGAAAATACAACCTAGTTTTATTTGGGACCAGAAACCCCACCTAAGTTTTGACTATAAAAAATCACCTAAAACAATGATGCAACATATCAACATAGCAATAGCCAACCATCTGCTCATAAATAATAGACCATAGACTAACAAAAGAAAAGGAAATTTAATGGTAAATACCCATCCCTTCCCAACTCAACACTGAAAGCTCTAAGAGGAAAAAGCCTCCTCCCAAAATTCCATGAGTAACATCAACCACTCCCAACCAAACAAATCACAAAATTAACATCAGTGTAGCAAATGCTCACACTAATAGCCATAGCCAGGGCCATCCCATAGATTCTCCCACCCATTCTCACCATAACATCACCATAAGACACATGGGATCCCTCAGAAGCAAGGGAAAAAACACTCCAAATAGGAGTAACTAGCACCCAAAGTAATCTTGAAATCATCTAAGGATGAACAGGACATAGCCCAGGGGTAGCAAAGGCAAAGACCCCTCGAGTGATGTCTTCGCTAGCATCCTCTACCACAACAAGCATAGAAAAAACCACAGGAGCCAGGCTAGCCCGCAATGCAAACAAGACTCCAACAGTAGCTGCCAAATCTCCATTGTCCTCTGTAGAATCCTCCTCGCCCTTAGAGGATCTCAAATCCCCTCCTCCATGCACCTTTTCGTTCACTCTTCCACTCTCCATCCTATCAATTTTTTACTTGAATCAAATGGAAAGTGCAATTATCAATTTAATTTATTTAATTTTCTCTTGAAGTCAACACCAATGAATTATAGTGTAAAGTCTTTATCTCAAGAATAGAGACCAAACCATAAAACTACTCAAAAATAGGGAAGAGCAAGTATTAACCCATAAAATGTAGAGAATAACAAACAATAGACAGTAACCCATAAAATTAAAAGATGTAAAAAGCTATAAAAAAAACACTCTAAAATATATAGGAACTTACAAATTCCTTGTTTCTCACTTCCAACATGATAGACATAAACCCTCTCAATAGGAACATATTTCACCCTCTTCAAACAATCCAAACAAATGAGTAAACAATGCAAACAAACACAAACAACCTGAGAAAATGAAAAAACAATTCAAATAAAACTCTTCTCGACAGACTTTAAACTTCCATAGAAAATAATAAATGGAACTCGTTATTTCCAATACAAACAATTCTCATTTTCATCCAATAGATTGAAGTGTAGCTCGCATGCATGCATGCAAATAAATGATTACTTCCATTCTTAATCATGGCCAGCCAACATATCAACATTAATGAATTATGGTGTTAACTCTTTAACCCAACAACAAACACTAACCCATAAAAGCAGTCAAGGATAGCGAAGAACAAACCTTAACACATAAAATGCAAACAACAACAAACAATAGACTTTAAACCATAAAATGCAAAGATGTAAAAAACTATAAAACGACATTGCAAAAGACATAAAACTTACAATGCCTCATTTTTTTCTCCCAATACAATAGACATAAACCCTCTCAACATACACATATTTAATGATTTTATACATAGACATTCTCTAGTTACTTAGACCTAATTTTAATTTTCATTTAATAAATTCAAGTGCAATTGGAATGCATGCATGCAGAAAAAATATTAGTTTCATTCTTAAACATGACCAACATAGAAGTCAACAGTAATGAATTATAGTGTTAAGTCTTTAACTCAAAAATAGAGACTAACCCATATATGCACTAAAAAATAGTGAATAGTATGCATTAACCCACAAAATGCAAAGATGCAAAAAACTATAAAATGACACTGTAAAAGATATACGAACTTACAAGCGGCTCATTTTTCAATTCCAAAATGCTAGACATAAACCTTCTCAAAAGGCATTGATTTCGCCCTCATCAAATAATCTAAGCAAATGAAAAATTAAAGTGTAAAAGATACAGGAACTTACAAATGTCACCTTTGTCCCTTTCAACACAGTAGATGTAAACCCTCTCAACAAACACAAATTTTGTCCTCATCAAACAACCTGAGCAAATGAAAAAAACCCACAAATAATACTTTACTCAATAGACTTAAAACTTCACACCATAAGCCACTAATGACACTTGCACTTCAATCTACTCATAATAAATGGAAATTTACAAATAGTAAATGCAAATGTATTGCTTAAAATTTCATGTGTCACCATAAACAGTTGGTGCCAAGACACGACTATACCAAAAAACTCATGAAATATTTCCAATAGCAAAGTTCATTACAATAATTAAATAAATTAAAAAATAATAAAACCATGACAAAAATACCAGCAACCAATGAGAAAATTGCAAAATATATATATATATATATATATATATATATATATATATTAATAATAAATAAATCCCCAAAACATCATCATAGTGATATATGTATTTTATAGGCACAATTTATGATGCACCATTTTAATAGGCAACATTCTACCGAAATGAAAATTTGCAAATAGTAAATGTAAATGTACTACTTAAAATGTCATGCATCGCTAGAAACAATGGCTACGAAGATGCAACTACACCAAAAAAATCATGAAGTATTTCCAATAGAAAAGTTCATTACAATAATTAAATAAACTACAAAATGACAAAACCACGATTAAAATACTAGTAGTCAGTGAGAAAATTGCAAAAAAAATCAATAATTTTCTTTTAATAATAAATTAATCCCCAAAACATCAACTTAGTGATATATATATTTTATAGGCACAATTTCTGATGCATCATTTTAATAGGCAACATTCTGCCCAAATGAAAATTCACAAATAGTAAATGCAAATGTGTTGCTTAAAATGCCACACATCACCAAAAACAGTGGCTGTGAAGACATGAATACACCAAAAAACTCATGAAATATTTCCAATAGAAAAGTTCATTGTACAACAATTAAATAAATTACATAATGACAAAACCACAACGAAAATACCAACCAATGAGAAAATCGAAAAAAAAAAATCAATAATTTTCTTTTAATAAATTAATCCCCAAAATAGTAGCATAGTGATCTACTTGATGCACCATTTTAATAGGCAACATTTAGCCAAAAATATTAGTCTCCCACCTATAAGGCAGGGACTAATAATCTTCAATACAATAAGAAAATTAAAAAATAAAAAGGTTACCCCACCAATTAATAAAGAACTACATTTATAAACAATAAGTAAAATAGAAAGCATAAATAAGAGTAAAAGGAAATAGAGTTCAATCCTAAGAACAATTAAAATTCCTTAGTAACTAAATAGAGAATAAAGTTGTATTAGCTCAACTTATTCAATTGACATCAACACATTCAAAATAATGTTTTTATAGTAAAATTACAAGTTATTGTCTTTTAAATTTCATTAACAAAACCACTATATATGCATAATTTTGTGCATACTCAAGTATAAAACATTAGATTAGACTTCTCGAATAGTCAAAATAAAAATTATATTACACTTATTTTATTGTTGTATAATTAGAAATCAATTTCACTCATCTTTCTTGAAAATCTTTAAATTAGATCATATAAATAGTTTATGATCTCCATCTCATTATTTTTTATCAGACAAATAATTCAAAAACATGTGACATAAATGACAACTAGGAAATAATTATGAATTGCATATTTTTTATAAAGTAAATTAGGGATTTCAGCAAAAGTATATGGTGATTATTGATTTAATAGGAAAAATAATTGTAAGGTGAACACAAACATAGATAGTTCGAAAAAATTCTAGATGGGATAAGATACTTGTATTGTACTAACATCGGCACATGCATGTTTTATTCTTCTTAATAAAGTTACACATGATGTATCAAATAACTAGATACAAATAACAATTGGTTAAATATTTGCATAATAGAAAAAAATATAGGTGGTCTTTTCATCCTTGTTGATTATATTAATTGTAACATTATTCATTTATCAATCTATATTTTTATAAAAATTTGATCTTCTTGATGAAAAACAAATCTATCCTTTTAGTTGTCCCAAAATGCCAACACCAATTTTTGATGTATTCTATGCTTTGATTACCTATATTCATATATTTCTTATATTCACAATCTAGAAATTAACATAATATGTTATATGAAAAAAAAACATATTATAGATCTTGTATGACAAATGTGGACAAAAGACAATACACATTCTTCTCCATGTATAAATTTAAATATTTTATTTTGAACTTTATTGTTGAAAATCACTTTAAATTTCCTTTTTATTCTTTATAACTTTTTAGAGCTACCTATACAATTTTCTATTTGTACTACATGTCTATTAACACTTGCATGCATGCCATACTCAAGTTTATAAAATACATATATTATGAAACAATCTCAAAATATCTCTATAATATTTTTTTCAAAAAAAATAAAAATAATTAATAATTATTTGACTACATACCCATACAACAATGATATAAATTATTCTTTTATTAATTATATAATCAAATTAATACTATTAGAAAAAATCAACAACAACATGATATAATGCATTGTTCAAAATATAAAATTTATTTAGTTACCAAATGTCATGTCTCATGTAAGATACACACCTATCCATACATGTACTTAAGGATCTTTGGATCCATATTTTTCATAGTAGAAAATATAATATCAATTTAAGCTCTCCAATTTTATACATGGTATTAGAGCACTGAAACAATCTTGTGCTTGTGTAGTAAATATGTAAAATCAAAGGCGTGTAAACCGCCAATTATGTTGGGCCTATGATTTGGTGAAGTCATTGTTTTCTCTTTGCATGATGATGAAGCATTGGAGGTGGTCATGATAGGATATGTATAAAAGGATAAATCAGTCCAATTAGGGGTAAAAATCTAAAGTATAATAGCATACATAAATATGTAGATCTGAAAGATAAATATATACAAATTTAAAGAAGATCTTATCAAAATTTGTTTTGAGTTTGGAGAAAACTTCGTTAAAATTATGGAGTAGACCTTATAGAGAATTTGGAGTGAAATTTTGAGGGGATCTATATTGACATACTAAGGTGAGTTTGAGCAAATATACAAGGTGTTTTGGAGTAGACTTTGTTACCAGTATCAAACAGTCATTTGGAGCAAACCTCATACTATTTTTCTATCGTCTTTGGAGCAGACCTTGTTACAATTTTGTAGCAATCATTATACCTAATTTGGAGTAGACAATATAGTATACTTGGAGTAGCTTTGAAGCACATTATTGGTGTAGATTTTTTAACAAACATAAGGGAGAATTCAAAGCAAACATTACATCATTTATGGAGTAGACATTAGTATAGTTTTGGAGAAATATTTGAGAGATTGGTGCCTTCTAGTTTAGAAGAGATTGGAAATAAATGTTGTTGGGCCAGTCACTCTATACATATACATCAAACTTAGTTTGTTAGGTTTGGAGGGGTAGAATTCTACATTTTTTATCATATTTCCTAAGATAAATCTATGTAAACAGTGACTTGTGAAAAATAGTGTATGTCATGTGCCTATGAAATGGTGAAAATTGGCCATAACTAATGTACACAAACAAGTACAAGGTGTGTGAAGAAATAAAAAAAATCAAGGCATAGATAGAGAAATAGCGGTGGAAGATTAAATATTCTAAAGGAAATAATTTGAAATATATTATAGATTATTGAAAATGATTTAGAAAGTAGATTATGGCATAAGTCTTTTAAGTTAGAGGAGACAAGTTGCAATAAAGGATAACAAAATTTCTATCAACAATTGTAGATTTGGAAGAGATTGTAGCTTTATAAGAATGTATATCTATATTTGATCAAAGAATAAAGGTAATCACAAATTTTCTTAAAGTTTTCCACAATAGTGTAGGAAAAAGTATCCCTTTTTTCACACTTAATTTGGGAATAATTACTAAATAAATGAGCTTAATGTTTCATTAATTTAGTGTTGTAATATGTTTTACATATTCACATTATGTTTAGGGCCCTTTAATGGACTTAATTGTGCCTTATTTAGGGTGTTGTAAGGTGTACCTTTACACTTTCACACTAACCTAGGGCTTTATTAATTAATTGAGGTTAATTTTCCTTAAATGGCCCCTTTAATTCAAATCCAAGCCTAATTAAATGCAATTTCCAAGGGATAAATCAAGACATTCATAAATTACATTACACAACACTTAATTTTGGAATATGTGTGTCCTAGGGAAGTGAT
>VDFB02270073.1:0-25385 GCA_007258455.2 Sequoia sempervirens
CTAATGGTAAAAGTAAATGAGTTTTGTAGGGACAATATGTTGCTTTGAAGGTCTTTTGATCAAAATGTAATGAGGAAGTTGCAAAATATGTAAAAACAACAATGTTATCAAAGTTTCCATCTCATGTCAAGGTGGAAAAGGCATGATTTCTTAGTGTTTTCATGTAAGAGGTCTTAAATAAGGTCTAACAGACCATATGATATCTATTTAGAGGTGTTTTACGTCTTAAAGGTCCATTAGTGGAAATAATGCAAAAATTTTCAATTAAGAGTCACTTAGGTACAGTGATTAGTTGAAGGCATTGGTTGAAGGTAGTTTTGTGTTGAAATGCTTTAAAAAGGTCTTCCAAGGCTCGAATATGGGTTAGTGAAGTCAATAACAGATCATACATAAGAAATACCACACTTATTATGTAATTTCTTGTTATTTTCATTGTTTTCTGAAGATTCTTGGTGCTGTACGGACTTGTACAGGCTTGTGATGGCCTGAGATCATCAATGTTTGTGGGTACACCTATTTACTTTCAATTCCATTTGATTTGAAGTCTTAATTCTTTGGTTTGAGTGAGAATTAATAAAAATAGTGACTGCCCTTGTTTTTCTGTGTTAAGGAACTTGAGGGAAAAAAATATGAAAAATTCACCAATCGACCTACCATACTTGTCTCTGTTGCTCGGTGGATTGGTGTACATTATGCTAGGGTAGATGATTATTAGCATTTGAGGTCAGGGAGAACCATTTAAGTGGTATAGTATTGATTCTCTATGGCTGATAGGGTTGGTTTCCTTGTGAAAATGATGGCTTCATGAAGGTTTTCTATGAAATATCATTGGGATTGGGAAAGTAAGAGTTTGGGGAGTCAAGGAAGACCTGAAGAAAGTTGTTTGAAGCCTTAGATTGGCTGGATAAGTCCTAGTGTTGTTTTCTATCAAACCCTTGTTATTTGCATCAAAAAGGAGGGTTTTTAAGTTTGGAGAGAATTTGTTCATACAAGGGGAATCTAACTATAGATTCTTTGGTTTTAGAGCATTTAATTTTCCGCTTCAAGGTTTTAGGAAGTTTGGAGTAGTCTAGAGGATGCTTCCTTTGTAAAATAAACCTATTTCACTAGGTCTTTCCATGGTGAGTGTATTGAAAGTCAATACTAGTCCAAAAGAGTCTCAGTTGATCTTGAAGTATGTTATGTGAACCCTTGAAGAGTATCTAAAACCATCTTTTAATTGGCAAGTCATTTGGAAAAATTGGGTGAGAAGACCCTTGAACTGGGTTGACAATGTTAGTAGGAGGTGCATGCCTGACAGGTGGAATTTGTGGAGTTCTCATGAAATTGTTTTAAGGTTGGATTGATAATCTTGTATATTCCATTTATAAGTTGGTCTCCACCCTGGGTTTGCATCAGAGTGGTATTAGAGCATCAGGAACAAGATCTTATTGTTGATTGTTTGATTTTGCAGATTGTGAAGGATGCCTCTAAAGGCTAGTGCAATGGCTAAAGAGATACAAGAGTTGAAGGAGCAATTGGAAAGAAAGGAGAGGATCTACAAAGAATCTCAAGATGCCACTATAGAAAGGATAGCTACTTTGGAAAAGAATCAGAGGAGAGGAGTTGTAGATGAAGAGAAAAGTGATGAAGAGGCTGAAGGGGATCCTCTAGTACCGGATGAAGAAGATGAACTAGATCCTAATGAAAGAAGAATGCTTAGGATGTTGAAGGTGGTAAAAGGTGACAAGTCTCCTAAGGTAAAATTTGATGTGCCTATGTATGGAGGTAAGATGGATGGTGAAGAAGTTTTAGCATGGATTGATACTTTGGATAACTTTTTTGAATTTGAAGGTATTGATGACATAAAGAAGGTTAAGTATGCAAAGACAAAGTTGAAAGGACCAACTCTTACAAGGTGGAATTTTGTGCAAGAGAACATAGTCAAGAAAGGTAAGTCTAAAATATGTTCTTGGGATAGAATGGTAGGAAAAGTTAAGGATCAATTCTTACCAGCAGATTATGCTATTCAAACTTTCATGAAATTGTAAGAGTTAAAATAAAGAGAAATGGATGTGCTGACTTACACTAAATATTTTCATAGATTGTGTATAAGAGCAGGTCATAATGAGGATGAAGTGGAAAGAGTGGCAAGATGCTTGAGTGGTTTGAGGTTGAATATAAGGGATGAGATCAACCTCAATCCACCTAAAACAGTTGAAGAATTCTTTCAGATGGCAATGAGGGCAGAAGATAGAATCAAAAGGAGACAAGAGAGACAAGCAAGGGGAAGAGGTGGTGTGAATAGAGGAAGAGGTTCAAGGAAATCCAAGGAAGAACATGAAGAGGCTGATAAAAACAAGGAACAAGCTCTTGAATCAAGAGGTGGATGGAGAGGTGGAAGAAAAAACTTCAAGTCAAAGAGGGATTTCAATGAGTTTTCAGGTAGATGTTTCAAATGTAATGAATTTGGACACCACTTCTTTAAGTGTCTACAAAATCAAGGTGCAACTTCAAGTGGTGATAGGAGGAATGAGAGAAGAACACAATTAGAAGTTATACTACAAGTCCAAGTAGGCCCACAGATCCAGAATTTGGAGAGGCACTCATGATGAGGAGAACATTGCTGCAAGGACACAAAGAGGAAGACATGAGCCAAAGAAGGAGCCTATTCAGAAGTTCATGTAAATGCAAAGGTAAAGTGTGTCAATTTGTAATTGATTTTGGTTATCAAGATAACATGGTGTCTAGGGAAATGGTAGATAAGTTGAGTCTAGAAAAGATACCTCATGTAGCACCCTACAAGGTCTCCTGGGTGAATGATAGTCAAACTTTAGTGGTGAATGAGCAAGTCTATGTAGATTTTTAGATTGGGGAGTACAAAGATAGAGTCCTATGTGACATATTTCCTATGGATTCTTGTCATCTTCTCTTAGGAAGACCATGGCAATATGATAGGAGATCTATGTATGATGGTTGGGAAAATAATTACACAATTTGGAAGGATGAACAAAGCTACAAACTAACTCCTTTGCAGGAAAGAGGGAAAAACAAAGGTAAGTCCAAAGTGATTATGTTTGGTAAAAAGGAGCCTTTGAGGCTTGAAGATAGTAAACACAATTTGATTTCTAATTTGAAGTAGAGTTATAGTGGTAGGACAGTGAGTGGAACACCTTCAAATGGTGTTAGGATAGTGAATAATATGTCTTTGCAAAAAGGAAGACAAGAAACTGACGATTAGGACTGATTTGAGTGAGGTAAACGGTGAACCATCTGTAGGGAAGTATGAGGAACAGGGTCAGATGTCTAAGGGCAGGTTTGTGAAGCAAGATGGAATCCTAATTGGGACCATAGTATGTCCTATAGTTGAGTATAATGTTGTAAAGCGAGTGAAATTTGTTGATGGGGAAGTGAGTAAGGTTTCTAATGCTTGGGTACATGGTGATAGAAGTGTGGAAGGTATGAGGGCAGTAAGAAAAGAACATATTGAATCAAGGCACAAAGGACTAATCATAGGGCAGAGTATGCAGAGAAAGGAGACTTATCAATATATAGGTGGAACAAAAACAAATGTAGCCTTGCATATTGCTAATGCTTGTATGTTTGCAGGTCTGAGATGCAGAGCAACATCAAACTTCAATCTAGGGACAATAAGGCAGACATCGGCTTTGAAGATGCAAGGAACAACAATGTTGAGGCATGGAGCAAGTGTCCACTCTTGGGACAAGAGTCTTTCCTATGGGGGGGTGTATGGTGTAGGGGCACCCACACCTAATGGTAAAGTAAATGAGTCTTGTAGGGACAATATGTTGTTTTGAAGGTCTTTTGATCAAAATGCAACGAGGAAGTTGCAAAATATGTAAAAACAAGAATGTTATCAAAGTTGCCATCTCATGTCACTTAGGTGGAAAAGGCATGATTTATTAGTGTTTTCATGTAAGAGGTCTTAAATAAGGTCTAAAAGACCATATTTAGCCGATAGGCTATATATTGTGTGAGGTTTTGGCTTGAAACCTTTCTCACGCTCGGGAAAACTGCTTATCTAGGTTATTTTACCATTTACCGGGTAACTCTACCTGCAACATTAATTTCACCGTTCTAGACTGAGAAATTTTATTCTGCATTTAATAAGCTAGACGATCTCCAAATCAAATCAGATCTCTTCTAAAAGCATTCAATGTAGTGATGCCATTTTACCAACACGTAAGGCCATAACTAATGCAGTTATTATTATTAAGAGATCAGATTTACACCTTCCCACTGACCTAAAATCAAATTAGATTGTATTAGGTATATCAAATCAGATAGTGCTCAATATTTTTTTCCCTATAAATCAGATTGAATTCCATGTAGAATTTGAATCGCTTCTCAATGACAGGCCTCTTATAAGAAATCCATCACAGAGAAGGTGTTCTTCTCTTCTCGAACCACTTCATTGCTTTCCATCATTCACGATTTCCTGTAGAACCCATATGAATCGATTGAGCTGGGCATGGAGCCAATTGAATTGGATATCCTTAGAAGAATTTGATGTAATATGACATTAGAATTAGTACCTTATATAGACTATTATATGCAGTCAATGTGTTTCTTACAGTCTTTAAAGGCATCTAGATTTCCCAAACATAAAATATCACTGCAATACTTGAGTGTTAACTATGGAATTTATTCCTGGTCATCAGGACAAGCAACCAAAGGCATTGATTACTTGACAATCTTGTATCTTTATTTTAGAATTTATTTATTTTGTAGATGGATATCTTACAAATCTTCTAGCCTTACATCATATTTTAGAATTTATTTATTTTGTAGATGGATATCTTACAAATCTTCTAGCCTTACATCATATTTTAGAATTTATTTATTTTGTAGAATGATATCTTACAAATCTTCTAGTATTCCAATTTTTTTTTTTATTACATAGACCTTTGAAGGAATAAACGCAGTAACTATATGCTGTTTCTAAAAGGCTAACCAAAAAATATTATAAAATATTGATAATATTACACAAAACCACATCACAACAGAGGGAAGAAAGATAACATTCCTGCTAAAAACAAATTTTGTCCATAGGAAGCATCTACAAGCGGCAAATCTCCTGCACAAACACCCAAAACCATATAGCCTTTGCTTGTTGTTTCATAGTAAATTGGGAAAACCAGTGGAAAATAATTAAAGTTGTTTCATGTCAAACATGGTTACCGAATTGGCATTAGCATTTAATATTTTTACTGCAAACTCACTTGGCATTAGGAGGAAGTGTCATAGGCATCAAATCCTTGTGAGATTTACCCACCAAATCCAGCAACCAGAATTATGCCTTCCAACTTGAGGGTTCAAATTGTGGGCACTCCAACTTCTCTCTTGTATGTAAACAACACTCCACATTCGGAGAGGGGAGCATCCCATTCATTTCCACACCTACAGGTGAATACCAGATCTTAAGTCTCTCATACAAATCTCTACTAATAAATGTTACTCATCTGAAATTCATCAGTTGCAATGTCTCACAGACTGCACTCCAATTCTTTTCACTTCTGAGGGAGGGATCTTGCGTTTGCCTCGGTTGGATGATCCCTATTTAGAGACAGACAAATGTAAATTGGTTGTGTAGTTGCAGGAGTTGAGGTTGTTGCCCTGCGATGGCATGGATTTATTTTATCTCTCAATTTATGCAGGTGCAGAGTATGGGTGGTGCAAAAGCTGCATCATAATTATTTAATGGTTTTTCCTGCATGCCCAAGGGTTTCCGTTTAGCTGGAGATAACGTGGAGCATACTACCAAGCCAAACGTGTGAGGCATGTAGCTATCACATAATTCCTTACCTCTCCACTTATCACATTAGTGCATTATGCCTTTTCTATTGCTTTCAAGAGATTTTTGATGGGAAATAATAGTGTATCATTATGATTAAATTGTTTCAAACTATATCCATTGTTGTTGATTTTTTCCTTACTCTTGTACACATCGAAGCCATGGTGTCAACAAGTAATAAATAAAAGTAAAGAAAAAGTGATCATATTTTAATGTTTACGCTAGTTTTTTCCTTTTGATTGGAATTTTACTATCCTTCTCCTCGCCACTCAACACATGACCACATTGTTCATATTCTATGATTTAAAGTATGAACAACCAACAAAATAGTTTTTTCTTTTGGGAGAAATTTTAAATGCCCTCATATCATAGTGAGGGTGGTATTGAACATGATAAAATTTTCTTGTTTGGGCAGTAAATAGTTGTATTCTCAGCTTCCATGTCAGAGTTAGTAATCTGCAGGATAGATATTTTATTATTTGAATAGTTTTAAATTAGTTTTCTATTAGTAATAGTTTTGAGAAATTGTGGGAATACAATGATTTATAAATATTTGTATTTTTGGGAAATTGTGGGGAATACAATGATTTATAAATATTTGTATTTTTAATTGTAAAATCTTTTATGAAAACCCTCTATGAACTTACCAATATTATTATTTTTCTTTTATAATTGTTACTATTACAAGTTAGATTTTAAGAAATATTTGTGTTTATTATTTTTCAACATGATATCAAAGCCCAAGTCAACAAAACTAGGCCAAATAGGAGTCCCAAGCACCTATAATGTGGCTCAAGGGGGTTTTAGAAAATGAACCAGATTTGAACCAAAGATGGACCAATTACCAAGAGGGTTGGTAGCTTAGCAATAGAGTAGTCCAACACCAATACAATGATTTATAAGATGAACTAGTCATCAAGAGGTTCGATAGATAGTTTGGGGTAGTTTTAGTAAGTTACCAAATACTTAGCACTAGACCTTTGTCTTGAGTTTAAACCTAATGGGGTAGGATAATTTCTTTGCCCAAGTATGTAGAGTAGAGATTATTGGGTTTTTACCATTAACTCTCTCTACAACTAGGTGAAAACCATGTGTCCCTAAGACCACTTGACCTCTGGTGGTTGGCACGTACTCCCTTGAAATTTCTCTCCATAATTTTTTTGAGCTAGAGATTTTGATATTTATGAGTTATCTTTTGAACCTTGGGCCTCATTAGTTCAAACCCAATTTACAAGTTAGATTCCTTCTCATAGTGGGCATTTAGATCACTACCTGTTGGGTATTAAAAATCTAAATTTCATGATGATGAGGCAAGAATTTGGCTTCTTTTTTGTTCCCAAGCATTGTAGAATTTTTCCAGCTGTTGATATAAATTTATGATATTTATTCAATTGTCATGGTATGGGTTTTTTGTCCAATGTTCCACCAATGATTTAGGATTGATGTGAAACTTATGTTTCACAATCAAGTACTGACTTACCCTTGTCAATTATAGTTTGGATACTAAATTGGGTGGGTATGTGTACACTTGGTTCTTGTTAGTGATTAATATGAATTAATGCTAACAAAAATTTGATTAGTTATTCCAAATAGAAAATTATAGGGCATATGGTCAAAAAGTATTACATGTAAGATTTGTTGAAAGTTCTTTATAAACATCAATGATTTTAAAGAAAATTATATTACTATTCAACTTTAGGATTGGGGTCTTGATAAATAAACTACTAAGTTTCTCTAATATGTATATGAATGCCAATAAGCATGTGATAAGGAAATGACATATTTTTCAAAATCATTCTATATGGTATGGCTAGGATACAACATCAATAACTTGATACAAAAAATATATATGTATAATATATCAATAGGAGTTAGATGCATTAGCTAACATAGTGAACAATATTGGTGTGGATCAAGTATTTCCAAAATCTTACAACAATATTATAACATGAATTAATTTCCTTTGATTACTTTTGTTCAATGATTTTTAATATGGTATGGCTAGGATACAACATCAATAACTTGATACAAAATATATATATATGTATAACATATCAATAGGAGGTAGATGCATTAGCTAACATAGTGAACAATATTGGTGTGGATCAAGTATTGCCAAAATCTTACAAACAATATTGTAACATGAATTAATTTCCTTTGATTACTTTTGTTCAATAATTTTAATATTTTGTTAAGGAAATGATTTTAATATTTCTTTTGATTCTAATATATATATGAATGCTCTATGTATATGAATTCCAATAAGCATGTGATAAGGAAATGACATATTTTTCAGAATCGTTCTATATGGTATGGCTAGGATACAACATCAATAACTTGATACAAAATATATATGTATAACATATCAATAGGAGGTAGATGCATTAGCTAACATAGTGAACAATATTAGTGTGGATCAAGTATTTCCAAAATCTTACAACAATATTGTAACATGAATTAAATTACTTTGATTACTTTTGTTTAATGATTTTCATATTTTGCTTAGTAATACTTGTGATAAGCTCATGTGGAATCAATTGGAATAGATTAATCTTCTCTTATCCTTCATCACTCTTGATGCATCAAAATCACATTTTCATGTCAGCATAGTTTATGAGGATAACTGGTTGCAACATGGATTGCTTCGTGATACATTGGGATTTACCAAGGTTTATCAAGAGTTATAAACATATGAAGTTACATAGCATGTATAAGTTTTATAATGTATATCCTTTTCTAGTGGCTACGCTTGTTTGAAAGTCAAAGTGTTGATGTATTTTACAACAATGGGAGTATCTCTTGAGAACCAAAAAAAGTCTATTTTAAACATTAGTATTGATATGAGAGTAGGTGGCTACTCTCAAGTCACTTCTCAATGGAAAATTTCTTATACATATTCATTATCATGTTATTAGAAATTTGTTCAATTTTATTTACAAATTCATTATGATACTCATAAAAAGAATGTTGTTAAATTAGTTATTATATTTAGATTTTCTTACATTTAACACTTGAACACATCTAATTGAAAAATATAATGTTTGTTAGAATTTAAGGTATTAAGTATTCCCATTTCACTAATGTTTATTTGGCAATGATTATTGAATACTTGAAAATCCATTGTCTTGAAAATTCACTATTTTCATGTTTGATGGGAAACCATACAAAAACATTTGTATGAGGGTGGTTTTCTTACAACATGTGAATAGAGTTCGACATAATCTTTGTACATTTAACACTTGAACTCATCTTATTGAAAAATATAATGTTTGCTAGAATTTAAGGTATTAAGTATTCCCATTTCACTAATGTTTATTTGGCAATGATTATTGAATACTTGAAAATCCATTGCCTTGAAAATTCACTATTTTCATTTGATGGGAAACCATACAAAAAGAATTGTAATGTGAATAGAGCTCAAGATCATCTTTGTTTATTCCATAGAAAAACCACTACAACTCAAAGAAGCCATAGAACGTATTGTGTTCAAATAAGTTATTTTCATAATGCAAATAGAGTTGAAGTTCATCTTTATTTATTTCTTCCTCTAGTTCCTCTATCCTTCTACAAAGAAGTTCTCTTTTCGCCAAATGCAAATTGAGATGAAGAGTCAATTTATGTTCTTAGATTCAATTAAATGTTATGTGGCACTTGATAAACACTTTCTACTTTGTTAGGAGAACAACCACCTCTATGAATGAACCCAAGGAGAACCCAAACCTCTAGACCTACAACCTCTCCTTACCTAAAGTACTCCCTCTTGTTGCCATGGCAAACCCTCGCCTACCTCATCATCTCTATTGTTTTCCTTAAATCCATATTTTAGAATTACTTAGCTCATAGAGTTCATATAGCTTAAGTTTTGTATCCATATTAACTTCTAAAGTAAATAATTTTATTATTATTTAGTTTAAAAATTATAACTCAATACAAAAGTTGATAAATTTGTATTGCTTTCATTTGTTGTAGAAAAATAAAGAAGCCATCCTTCTCCGAGGAAGAATAAGCTTTGAAATTTCTTGTAAAGAACAACATTGGTTACCACTACTGATATGGGTTTGACTATAATCCTATCTGCTCTGTTATTATTGTTCCTTTCAGTTATTAGTTTGCAAAATTCAGGGAATCTATATATCACTACTATTAAATCATAGATAAGGCCACCTATTCCTCGGTTTGATCACTTTCTATGGACTAATAGGCTCTTGGTCAACCTTTGTGTTGTAGAACAACATACTCAAACCCTTTGGTAAATTATTTTCGAGAGTATTAAACTGCAATGATTGAACTTGGATATTAATCATGACATTATTAATTACATCAACACTATATAAATATGTTTCTCATGATAAAATCTTTAAATATATTTACTAGTTGCATTGATAATAATATTGTATTTCTAGAGGGATCCCTTCCACGTTGATTGTTATTGTACTGTAAATCAAATTTTGTATCTTTGACTTCATCTGCCATCCATCATATTTTGTATTCTCTTGTGATGTAGCCATGATCCTTTTGGTTTTTGTATTTCTATGCTCGTAAGCTTTTCTTTATTTTCCATTGTATAACTATAGAAATCTACTTTTTGTTATTGAAGCAATCTCTCCAAGATGCATGATGTAATTTGATTCTAAATTTTGGAATTATTGTTGTAGTCTCTACTAATGTCAAATTTAAACATTATAGAATTATAAATAGACAAAAGTTTCAATTACCGCTGATGTTGTAAATGCAATGGTTATCATACATGTATGGTTTAAAAGACACAATGTAAAATAGAGAACTCCTTAATGAAACACCCAAATTTGTATTACGAAGATTTTGAAAAATTATACAAACACTAATGTACAAGTTTTAAACTGCACTTCACTCCCATGCTTACTTCAATTTATATTTTCCTTCGTAACCCTTGCACCTAAGTTGCAAATGCTAGTATATATGTTTGGGGTTGTTTTGGGTCCTAAGGTCCATTAGTGGAAATAATGCAAAATTTTCAATTAAGAGTCAATTAGGTGCAATGATTAGTTGAAGGCGTTGGTTGAAGATAGTTTTGTGTTGAAATTCTTTAAAAAGGCCTTCCAAGGCTTGAATATGGGTTGGTGAAGTCTGTAACATATCATACATAAGAAATACCATGCTTATTATGTAATTTTATGTTATTTTCATTGTTTTCTAAAGATTCTTTGTGTTGTACGGACCCGTACAGGCTTGTGATGGCCTAAGATCATCAATGTTTGTGGGTACACCTATTTACTTGCAATTCCATTTGATTTGAAGTCTTAATTCTTTGTTTTGAGTGAGAATCAATAAAAATAGTGACTGCCCCTATTTTTCTGTGTTAAGGAACTTGAGGGAAAAAATATGAAAAATTAACCAATCCACATATTGTACTTGTCTCTGTTGCTCGATGGATTGGTGTACTTTATGCTAGCGTAGATGTTTATTAGCATTTGAGGTCAGGGAGAACCATTTAAGTGGTATAGTATTGATGCTCTATGGCTAACAGGGTTGGTTTCCTTGTGAAAATGATGGCTTCATGAAGGTTTTCTATGAAATATCATTGGGATTGGGAAAGTAAGAGTTTGGGGAGTCTAGGAAGACTTGAAGAAAGGTGTTTGAAGCCTTAGATTGACTGGATAAGTCATGAGTGTTGTTTTCTATCAAACCCTTGTTGTTTACATCAAAAAGGAGGGTTTTTAAGTTTGGAGAGAATCTGTCTGTACAAGGGGAGTATGACTGTGGATTCTTTGGTTTTAGATCATTTAATTTGCTTCCCCAAGGTTTCAGGAAGTTTGGAGCAGTCTAGAGGACACTTCCTTTGTAAAATAGACCTATTTCACTAGGTCTTTCCATGGTGAGTGTATTGAAAGTCAATACTGGTCGAAAAGAGTCTAAGTTGATCTTGAAGTATGTTATGTGAACCATTAAAGAGTATCTAAAACCATCTTTTAATTGGCAAGTCATTTGGAAAAATTGGGTGAGAAGACCCTTGAACTGGGTTGACACTTGTTAGTAGGAGGTGCATGCCTGACAGGTGGAATTTGTGGAGTTCTCATGAAATTGTTTTAAGGTTGGGTTGATAATCTTGTATTTTATAAGTTGGTCTCCATCCTAGGTCGCATCACTTACCCTCCAACCTTGGTTGAAGTTACAACCCCACCTTCACACATTCTTCCCTTGCCGACCATACCATGCCTGGATCTACGTCCCAAGCCTCACCCCATTTGTGAGGATGATCCTCCCATCCCCTTCTTTCCCAACCAATGATCCAAGGAGGTCTTGGACCCTGGTGGCTTCTTCTGTTTGAGACCCTCCTTCTAACCTTCATACTGGCTTCCTTTCTCGCTATCCATCACCAGTGAAAATTTACATCACCACGATCCTCTCCTTGATGCCTTCCCCTAGCAAATTGATCCCTCGATCCATATCCATTGGCATGCATATGTGTCACGCACCTTCCCTTCATTGAAGACCATTCCTTTTCTAAATCCTCCACCCAGGATGCAGACCTCGCTTGTCAAAAAATTCCATGCTCACCTATCCTCATCTATTATATAATTATGGGTAATGAGGACATAATTAAATAAATAAGATTTATTTAATTAATCAGAAAGGTTGATTTTAAATGAATTATTAAATAACATAAATCACTTAATTAATAGTAGAATATGATAACTGATAATAATTAAATAATGAAGTATTATTTAAGTATTAGGGAAAAGGGTGCAAATTAGTAAAAAGGTGTTACTCCCAGACTAGGACAATTTCAGGTATCTACATATATGTCAATTTTTTTTTAATATGTTATCAATTAGCTCCAATTAGATATTATGTTAGTTAACATGTTTGTGGGAAGTTTTTTTGGGTTGTTGAGCTTCAATGAAGCTAGATATAGTAATCTACATTTATCAAATCATGTAATCAAGATTTTTCATTCTTTTTTTGTATCAAAGTTAAGAACTCAATATAGCAAGCCATTTCTATGTTGTGCCTATTTTTTGTGCACTAAGAGTAGAATAAAAATGATGCCCATCTGATCTAGTCTAGTTTCTATTGTGCTAGCACACGGCATAGCCATATTTGTGACCTTTGTAATTGCATCTATAGATTACTAGTGGCCATGTTAGGTGTGTTGTAAATTTTTGTGGGGTTGGAGAAACCTTCATGAACTCAATGCCAACACACACGACCACCTCCAAAGTACTACTCCAACAACCTAGATGATATCAACCACACAATATTGATCATGGGGTATTCGTACAAAGATGACGAAGATAATGGATTGTGAAAAATTTATGGGGCACTAGAGAGTATATAGGTCACCATTTTTTGTATCATAACCTAAATTGTAGTTGCGGTGCTCTCCTTGTGGCCACAAAGTAAACCAATGGCCAAGTTTCTTCTTGTTGTTGATTAGTAAAGTGTCATTGTGAAGGAGTCACTAGATCACCCAAAGAGACCATTAAATGGACTAAAAATTAGGGAATTCATTTGTAAGAAAAAAGATGAGATTTGTCTTTTTGTTTTGAAGTTATTGGTGTTACTATTATGATTTACTCTCTCTAGTTATTGAAGACACCTTGGTGACACCTTAAGACAATTTTGAAGGACTACCTTGAAATGCATAATACACAATCAACTCCCACATAGTTGTTCCACTATGTATGCTTGCCACTTATTCTTTGTCATGTTAAAGTGCTCAAATTACACCAAGTTATAATGTATGGAGGCCCTTTTTACATGCATGTATTGCATATTGTCTACAACTATTGGTAATTATTGCTACATCATTATTGTTGCTAATTTTTGCTACACGATTATTTTTGGTACTTGTTGAATCATTGTTGTCAAAGAGTTATTTTTCAACAAGGGGGGATTGATAAAATTTAAAAGTTTGTCTATTTTGTCTCTTTAAAAAATATATTTTTTGTAACTCTTATCTAACTAAATCAAATAAGTTAAATGGTGCAAAATATGTGAATCGGAAGTTTAAGATGTAGACCTTAATAAAAATTTAAAATGTTTGGTCTATTGTAAATGGTACTAAGGCTAAAATCATTATGCCTCAAGTTGTTAAAGATTGGAAGAAAAGAGAATGCAAAGCAAAGATTACATTTCATGCATGTTAAAGATTCAATCACCCCTCATATATAGGACAACAATACATCTAACGGTAGGTGGACAACACTATTTTTTTGTATGATATTATAAATATAAATAAAAATTTATTTCTAAAAATAATTTATTTCAGTCAAAATGGAAGAAAATGAAAGCATCAAGATTACTTTTCTAGAGTTAAATTTGTAAGGAATAAATTTGAAGATATTGGTGAACAAATTTCTAGTAGTGGTTTATTTCTTGTTGCTTTTCAAATGACATGTTGAGTGAATATCAAGTGTTTTGACTAGTTCGGCTACAACAAAATATGTGTCTTCCTTTGATAGCTTAGTAGGTATACTTCTACAAGAAGAGGAAAGGAGTAAGCAAGAAGACAACATATTACAAACTATAGATTCAACATTGATAGACAAGGACATGAAGAAGACATATAGAGGAAATCAATGGGCAATGAACAAGAAGGAAAACCTACCAAAAATAGGTATAAAGATGGGGTATCATTTAAGTCAAATACCAATGTACCTTGAAAAATAATAATTATAATTATTGTGGTAAATTTGGGCACTTTGCATATAAATATAGGAAAAAAATTAATGGATTCAAAAATAATAAACATGAAGGTAAATTTGTTAAAGGGAAAAATGACATAAATGGTGACCTCAATAATCTTAAGTTATTTATTTCATACGCAACCTTTTTCTGCTAAAACAAATGATTGTAATACTTGGTTTATAGATTTAAGGGGATCTATTCACATTTCATGTAATAGAGATTGGTTTAAAATCTTCCACGAGAAAGTGTACATAATAAAATCTATTTAAGAGATGATAAATCTTATGATATAATAGATTATGGTGATATAAGTGTAATGTTTCTTAATGGACATATAAGTCAACTTACAAATGTGATGCATGTTTCAAGAATTTAAAAAAATCTAATATTTATTTCAGCAATTATAAATCAAGGCTTAAAAGTTAAATTTGTGAAGTCAAATTACCAAGTGAAGGACATGCAAGATCACTATTAAGTGATAATTGAAATTATCAAAACAAGGGGCTTATATAAATTTGATGTAATTGTAGAAAGTCATCAAGCAATGAAATCTACATGTGTGTCAATAAAAGAATTATGGCACATGAGGTATGGTCATTTGAATCTTAGAGATCTTTCTTTGTTATAAAGAAAAACAATGGTGCAAAGTCTTCCAGCTTTCTTTGTTATAAAGAAAAACAATGGTGCAAAGTCTTCCAACTTTTAAGAATAAACATGTTAATTGTGATGGTTGAGCATTGGGAAAACAACAAAGGAATGAATTTTCAATAAAAAAAAACAAAATCTAAAGAAATATTCTTGACTTAATGCATACTAATGTGTGTGGTCAAATGCAAATCAAGTCACAATATGAGAGATTCTTACCATTTTATATTTGTTGATGATAGAACTAGATACACATGGGTCTATTTTTTAATAAATAAAAGCAAAAAAAATGAATGTTTCAAAGAATTTAGAATTATAATGGAAAAATTAAAAAATCTCAATATTTTGATTCATAGATCAGATCAAGGGAGGGGATATACTTAAAAAAAAAATGTGAAGTATAATAAAAAATCGCATTATCAAACAATTTAAAATTCCTCACAATCCTTAACAAAATAGAAAGGCTAAAATGAAAAATAAAATTATAATTAAGTGTGCTAGAAGTATGCTAAAAAAAAACTCCTTAACAATTTTTGGGTTGAAAGTATAAGTAGATTGTATATTTGTTAAATAGAAGTCCAACCAAGTTCTTAAAGAATCAAACTCCTTATGAATCTTTCATTGGTCATAAATCAATTGTTAGTTATTGTAATGATCATAAGGGTTACAAAATGTATAATCCTATTATTCATAAATTCTTTACTCGTATAAATGTTATATTTAATGAATATGCAAATGCTATTCAAGAGGAAGATAGTCCAACTTCAAAGAAACTTCTTGAAGAACACATTGAGAGTACAAATTTCTTAGATCAATAAGATGATATTCTAAGTAGAATTGAAACAAGACACAATGGAGCTACACCAAGTAGTGAAGCATTAAGAAGATCAATGAGATAATCAAGATGACAATCAAGTATAAGGACTATGCTTTAATGATTCAATTAATGAATGTAGATGAACCTCTAAATTTTGAAGAAAGTAAGAATCATAAAGAATGAATAAATTCTATGTAAGAAGAATATGATTATATTGTGGAAAATGACACTTATGAATTAACTAGATTACATACAAATAAAATTCTTATGGATTCAAAATAGTTGTTCAAATATAAATTTAATGTTGATAGTAGTATTGATAAATTTAAAATTATATTAGTTGTAATAAGTTATTCACAAAAGAAAGGAATAGAGTATGAAGACACATTTGCACCTATAGCTAAAATGAACACTATTAGACTTATGATTGCAATTGCTACTATGTATAATTGGGATCTACATCAAATGGATGTTGAATCAATATTTTTGAATGGTGATTTAAGAGAAGAAATTCGTTTTGTTCAACTAGAAGGTTTTATAAAGTAGGGATAAATACATTTTGAGTATAGGTTAAAGAAAGCAATGTATGGTCTTAAATAGGCACTAAAGTTATGATATGTGAAAATTATGAACTTTTTCCACAAGAATTTAACAAAAGTAAGAGTGATTCAAATTTGTACATAAAAAAAGATGAACATAGGAATGTTGCTTTGATTTCATTGTATGTTAATGATTTAATCATAATAGAAAGTGTTATAGGCCTAATTGATAAAATCATAAGTGATCTATCAAAGAATTTAAAATGAAGGATCTTGGAAATATGCATTATTGCCTAAGAATTGAAGTATGGAGGGAAAATAGTAAAACTTTGATTACTCAATGTAATCAAAAAATTGGTCCTAAGATATAGTATGAATGATTGCAAATTAATATCTACTCCAAGAATGTTAAGTTTTCTATTGTTGATGGTACAAAAGAAGTAAATGGTACTTTCTATAAACAATTGGTGGGAAGTTTGAACTTCTTAACCACAACAAGACTTGATATTGCATATTCAATCAACATACTTAGCCAATTCATGGCTAAACCTCTTGAGACTCATTGGAAAGCAACAAATAAAATAATTTGATACATACAAGGAACCATTAACTTTGGTACTGAATATACAAATCATTTGAATGTTGTTTATAGATTATTTAATTTTGATTGGACGTGTGATCCAAATGATAGAAAATCCACCACTGGATATGCATTCAAAATAGGATCAAACAATGTGTCTTGGAATAGCAAGAAACAACCAACTATTTCCTTGTCCTCTAATAAAGTTGAGTATAAAGACTTGTGTAGTACTACGGTCTATGATGTTGTTTGGCTAAGGCCTATTCATGAAGATATGGGACACAAGGAAGAAAGACTAACACATCTCAAGAGTGACAATCAAAGTTCAATCATATTGGCAAACAATACAATGTATCTTGCCAGATCAAACATATTGAAACTCAACATCATTTTGTAAAAAAAAATTTAATCATGCAAGAGATAAAGTTGATGTATTATAACACAAATGACAACACGGTTGTACTTATTAAGCCTTTGGGCAAGATAAAGTTTGTATAATGTAAGGATATGGTAGGAGTCCGAGAAAAAACAGTCATTCATTAAGAGGGGGTATTAGAATAATGAATAACTAATCTTCACATATTGAAAAAGTGCCACCAATCATTATAGATGTGTCAAAAGTCTTTAATATGTTGTCAAACAGCTTCAATTAGATGTCATGCTAGCTAACATATTTGTAGGAAGTTGTTGAGCTTCATTGAATCCTGCATTTAGTAAATCATGCAATCAACAATTGTTTCATTCTCTGTTTAGTTTGTGCACAAATTGTTTTTCAATTCCTAAAGATTCACATACTAGTTTCAGTTATACATGGAACACTTATGTATTGTAGGTGCACTTTTTTGGTTTGTAAGCAGAAGTGCTATTTCCATCTACTTCAGTACTTTGAGATCCCATATAAACTCCAAACCATGAAATGTTATATCAAGGGAGTCAAACGAAGCTGGGGAAATTTGCTTTAGATCTGATCATCCACATAATTATAAGCTATCTTCTAAACAAGTAGACACAATTTGTGACCCAAGTGGCAGTTCAGAAACACGAAAATGTAACAAAGATAATCGTTCCATGGAGGGAGGCTACCATTAGTATTCTGCAGGAGTTGACAGAGAAAAGTTTGGAGACATGCAATTAAAGGATCCTCTAAATTTTAAAACTTCAAGCTATTCCTACTATCTGTCAAACTCCGGTATTTAAAAAGTTACCAATTAAGCTTTTTCTATAAATGTTACCTTAAATAAATAATATGGAGAAATATTTCCCCAAATTATCCAAGCAGGGACTGCAAAGCTCTTGCCTCCCTCTCCAGCACCTCCTTAAACCTTCCGTCTAAAAAATTGGTCACTCTGTATTTCATGGAGAAGATTTATATTATTCTTCGTATCACTCTTGAAAACTTTCCATGGGATCACCTGGAAAATGAAAAAAACAGAAAATGAGACTGCCTCCTTATAAACACATTATATTTTGCAACTTTTAAAATTTATTTATTTCACAAAATGAGGGCCCTTAGATCATTTTTTAAATAATGAAATGCAGAATCAAAATCTAATCTTTGAGAAACCATTTTGGTTGTCATGTCTGGGGCACAATCTAGGGTTTCTAACACATACACTTACATTCTGAGCAGCAATTATAAATTAACAATTACGCCACTAACAAGGCAACCTACAGATTTTTTTTGTTGCAAATTTGTAACCCAAACCGCTTCATGGACCACATTTACACATTCCACAGACAAATTTGGCCTGACTTTGTATTGAAAACACATTATTGAATTGGATTGTATTTTAAATTACTCACCTTATAAGAAAGCTTCAGGGTTTCAATGAAGACTTCGGAGACTTTGAGGTTTCCATCGTCATTGCGTTCTGAGATTCCATAAAATTATGTTGTGATTGTGCAAAAGAACAATTTTTGCATCATTTTGCTTGTTCTTGTAGGTGTCTCAGAAATTTCATCTTCTGCGGGTTTAGGATTCTCCTCTGAGGCGTAATCACAACTGCCCTTGAATTTTAATTTTCTTTTCTTGTTCCTCATTCTCTTGCTCTTCAAGTGTGGTAAATTTCCATCAGAAATGAAGAGCATGAGCATAAAAATTTCTAAAGCAGAGGATGATCTCACAATCTCGCAATCTCTTTCAATAATGACCAATGGTGATCATTCATGCATTTCTCTCATCTTTTCACTTTTCATACACTGACTGTTGACCCAAAGCTTAAACAATGTTGGTAAATGTTGCATGTTGCCTCCCCGCCAAGCGATTCACTGCCGCATGTTGCTTCACTGGAATGAACAGTTTGCAATAAATTTAGTTCTAGATAACTATTCTTAGGTGTATGTTTGCATGAAGTTTTATATATACGCGAGATCATGTCCTTGATAGCATGCAATAAAAGCCACAAACCTTGGAGCAGTTTAATTAAGTTAGCACTGTCACGCCCATAGAGGGAAACCCACAGAACCTTGGAGGTAATAGCAAGCAAGCTTAACACAAGCAACAAAAAGCCATGTCAGGCGTGTGGAAGTTCTGAGATTTCAAGAAAACAGGCTGTGACAATGACCTAACAATCCATTGGTTTCCTCCACTGTCAGTGGTAATTTGTTCGTCAAAAGCCTGGAATGGGAGACTATTGTCTATCCAGCCTCAAGAATGTATCTTTGACTGTATTTATTAGTTAATTGAAAATCATAATACAACAATTAATTAATAAAATATGGTCAAAGGTGCATTCTTGATAGTTGTTTTCGAATGGAAGTGCATCCTTTTAAACTTATGCTCGAGCAATTGGAGGTTTCTAATCTTCGTTTTCACATACTAAAAGAGAGGAAAAGATCTAGATTTGCATTGACCTGTCAATAGGGTTTTCAAATGGTTAATCTGGAACATCATTGGCTATCATGCAAGCTTGATACGACTAGTTAAATAAGGTGGTACGCACACAAACTATTAAAAATTAAAGTATATAATTATTCGCTATTCACTTGCGAATTGATGGGAAGGGTTGCTTCACATTCCGAGAGTTTTAACTACATTGGATGGTCTATCATTGTCATATTTGGTTATGATGGGGATTGGCAATAGTTACAATGTGAGCAGTTATTTTGAAATGTAACTTTTTATCTCATATATAGTAACTTGGAATAGACATGCCTCTCTATTGATGTTACTTTGTATACACAACATTATCACCGCCCAAATCTATATTGTTGACAATGTCCACAATTCTTATATCAAGGGCATCATCCTCATCTATAGGAACCTTGTATTAGAAGAAACCAAGTGGAGCTCTCTTCCTTGTCTGAATACATATAAACCTTAAGAGCACTTTGCTAGTCCTTTGTTGATGGAAAGTTCTATGTAGTGCCTAATCATTAGTTGAGTACAATCATTTATAATCCTTATATGGAGCTATGGAAAAACATTATTACTAAGGGTAACACTCAATATGTTAATATCTATGTAGTTATTTTTGGGTGAATGCATGTGTTTCCCTAACTAAGGGGGCTCTAACTTTGATAGTCCTAATATATTTGTTTGTTACAACAAATGGAAGAGAGATGTCTTCGATAGACTAGGTACTATGTCTACACAAAAAGAGAGATAAAGAAGCTAAGGCATCTCATTTTAAAATGACTAGGTTCATAGCCTAGTCTTGTGGATACACATCGAAGGCTTGATATAATGGAGTTCTAACTACCATAGAGGTTGTTCTTTTTGCTTTATGAAGAATAGTTGAAAAAGAATTCTTAGTGCAAGTTAATATGTGAGTGAGGTAGAGTTTAGTCAATACATGTTGAATACTAGGACAATGCCAAGCCAAATTGTCTAAGTTTCATAATAGTATGATAATCTTAGGTATACTCTATAGCTAGCATTTACTTTCATTTGTGTCTAGGACTATTTATAAAGGGATGCATAGCCATATTTATTGAGATTCCCTAAAAAATACATTAAGTTTAACTCTCTTGAATTGACTTTAATGTCATCTATGGGCATTAGTGATTCCCAAGAAAATTACAAAGTAGTGGGAAAGACATGGAAGTGTTGGAAGATTTTTGTAATAGGTTGATATATTACAATTGATAAGCAAATTTGAACTAAAAGTACTTTGCAATGTTACACTTGAAGCCATAAAATTGTCTAGTTTCTTATACATACAAAATTGATTCGTATTAGACCTTGTGTCTTTGTGTAGCTTCATCTTCTAGACACGCATGTAAGGAATTTAATATTAGAATCTTGTTCCTCCACTTTTTTAAAAAAATATAGTTAGTTGTAAACAAATTTATAATAATTAAGTACAACTTGATTGATGAAATGGATAAAATTTGTTTAAAACCAAATCGTACACCTATATTAACTCCATGTAGCACAATTGATAATTTAATAAATTATAACATAATTTATATGAACTACATCAAATAATTGATTATTACCCTCATCAATGGCCTATGAAACACTTGTGGATGATAGTAACAATTATTTTTATTTCATTGCCTTATACCAAATATGTTAGAGTAATCATGCATTAGCTAATAATTAATTAATCTTTAATTGATTATTAGTCTAATTTATTCTCATGCACTTAAGCTAAACTTAAGAGTGTTTTAATAAGTTATTAGTTGAGCTAATATTAGATCATTTTGTCTCATCTCATGTGATGTTGACACTTGTCATGATCTAATCCCTTTCTCATTTAGGGTTTTACTCTTATAAGCACTCAACCCTCATTGTAATTATCTGGAGAATATATGGAGCTTTCATATCTTCTTAAGTGTCTCTTCTTCTGTAGCTTTTTCTTGTTGAGGAATATTGCATATATTGTTTGCAGATCTCTTGCGTGGAAAGTGTATTTATTTGTTGTTTGATCCTATGGCTCGTAGTTCTGTGTTTGTTTCACTATTCTAACATAGTATCAGAGCGTGGATTTAACAAACCCGTTCTTGATTTATGAGATTTTCTTTCTTCAACGAGGGTTACAGGCTTCAGATCTGAATCCCCTTTACTTTTTTTGCAAATTTTGGAGGTGGAAATTTTTTGGTGTATTTTTGTGTGAAAAGGACCTCACCGTTGGATTCAGAGATGTTGAGAAAGTCAAATTTGACTTTTGTTTTACTTGATTTCGATTCTTGACACCATATCTATGAAGGTTTGAAGTGGTTGCTTTGTTTCTAGATCCAGAGGGTAGTTGCAATTTCGGTGCATTTTAACATGAAATGGACATCACCAACGCGTTCAGAAGGCCCAAAAACCTTAAGATTGCCTGTTAAATTGCCAAAATCCATGTCAAGAGTTTCTGAGGCAAAAAAAATTTTGCAACACATTTTTCAAAAAAAAAAAATCCTGCAAAAAAACAATAAAAAAAATCCTCAGAAAAGCAATTAAAAAAATGGTATTTTAAAAAACCTCCATAGGTTTTTATTTGGTTTTCATTAAATTTTATTAAAAAAGAATTCTTACCCCACATGGGGTGGGGTACCCAAAGGGGTGCCGCCATCTGCCATAATGGTAGGTCAGTGGCCCCTTGGGCTTGCCTCCACTGTGGGGGGTATGGGGTGGTACCCACCTCGGCCCCTTCAATTTTTTTTAGTTTAATTTTTTTAAAACGTTATATATATATATATATATAGTTTTTAATTCTCGATACCTTTAATTTTTTAATTTTATTTTTTTTTTAAAGCGTTATATATATATAAATATAAATATAAAAATTTTAATATATTTTTTTCTTAAAAAAAAATTAAGTTTTTTTATTATTTTTTTTTATCTTTAAAATAAAACAGTCAAATAATAGTTCTTTTTTCAATGTTTTTTTCACTTTAAAAATAAAAACATGTCAAACTTTGTTTTTTTTTTGCAAAATAAATGCACTGTACCTGGAGATTTTTTTTTCCAGCGCCTCTAAAATTGGCGGACCCCTATTTTTGGTGGGTTTTTGACAAATTTGGCGGAGATCATTTTTTGCCCTGCTTACCCCCTCTTCGTTGGGTTTTTCACTTTTGCACCTCAACTTCTAGAGGCCATACCTTAGCCATACGGTGGTCTTTTCGAGTGCAATTTTTTTTTAAATGGGGTAAAATTTTGAGCTCTTCATGGTGGTGCAGGCATTTTCTAATTATGACTTATGTTTTTTTTTTCCAAAATTCTGTTTTCTCAGTGTTGTTTAGTTCTTGTTTTGGAGACTTCAATAGGCCATATCTTTTGCATCCGAACAAATTTTTGGGTGCCATTTTTTTTCAAAGTGCATGATTTTTCACATACTTCATCATGGTGCTACTAGTTTCCTCTTTTCCTATCAAATAATTGTATTTTCAACATGTTGTCTTTTTTTGAACATTATGGGCTCCCATTGTATGAATTTTTCATTAATGTAAACACACTGAAATAAAGTGCCATAGTAGGTGTATATATTATTGGGATTGCACATCACTTTGTGCTTTATTGTACTCACACTATACTATAAAATTCCATGGGGGGGTTTGATGTTTTGTCTTTGTTTGCAATCATACCTTTGCCAAGTGGGTGTCCCTTCCATGACAACAACCTCATGCATGTGTTCCTTTTGTTTGCACACCCTTTATATGTGTTAGTACTTTCATTTTTGCACATTTAGATGTTCCTAATTCTTCTTCATGATGAACTTCTTTTTGGCATTCAATTTCAGTGTATCTATCACACCTCTCCCTTTTCAACATTATGGATGGGTGGGAGGAGGGGGGGTTCTACTGTTGGTGGTACTGCTTCTTTGGTTTTGTGTTGGAGTGAGCTATTTATATAGTATTTGTTCCTATGTACTTTTGGATGCAGCGTACATCAGTGGTTGGTTACTTGCATTTCGGTGAGATGGGTCATTTACCATATGGACACTCTTGCATTCCTATTTTTGGAGGTTCTTGTTTTGGCATTATAATAGTCATTCTTCGACAGTGTTTGCAGCTTCTTCACGCTTTAGTGGTGTTATTTTTTGTTCATCCTTTGTTCCTATCTTTTGGGACAACATTGTCTTGTTTGGAGGCTTCTTCAGTCCTTCACTTGGCTTTCATCTCTTTTTGGAGTGGAGTTTTTCCCATGAGGTTTTCTCTATTTCTTTGCATTATAGAGATCTTTTGTTTGTACATGGTTACCTTACATGGCCTTGTTTTCTAGGACCCGTCATGCATTCTTTTTAGGGTTTTTAGCTACTCCTCAAGTTCATCTTAAGGGGGGTGTTAGAGTAATCCTGCATTAACTAATAATTAATTAATCTTTAATTGATTATTAGTCTAATGTATTCTCATGCACTTAAGCTAAACTTAGGATTTTTTTTAATAATTTATTAGTTGAGCTAACATTATATCATTTTTTCTCATCTCATGTGATGTTGAAACTTGTCATGATATGATCCCTTTCTCATTTAGGGCTTTGCTCTTATAAGCATTCAAACCTCATTGTAATTATCTGGAGAATATCTGGAACTTTCATATCTTCTTGAGAGTCTCTTGCTTCTGTAGCTTTTTCTTGTTGAGGAATATTGCATATAATGTTTGCAAATCTCTTGCGTGGAAGGTGTATTTGTTTGTTGTTTGATCTTGTGGCTCATGGTTGTGTGCTTGTTTCATAATTCTAACAAAATATTTACCCTTGTGCTTCCATTCTCTGGGTATAGTGCACCTATTTGTAATGGGAAGTTATTGCCCTAAAGCAAGCCTATAAAGGAAAACTTCGAGAATTTTGTATAGATCTTTGATTATATACTTAGTAGATGACTACCTACTCCTTAAAAACATAGAATTCATACCTACTTATGTTTGTGATAAGCATATGCCTTAGTGATCTTGTAAAATTAGGATGGATTGAATGTCATTTTTTAGGGTTATTAACTCAATAATTCAACTAAAATTTATATGTATATCACATATATATGACTTATTATAAGTAAATCAAGTCAATTATCAAAGATAATTCTCTTTAGTAGTTGGATTAGCTATATTCTAGGATTACTTACAAATATCTCAAAGTATGCATAATAGAATAAGAAATGTAATATGATCAAACTAGTTGTTATTACAACTAGTATTTATTTAAACCCAATCTATCATATAAAAATTCCAATCTTACATTGTAATACGTTTGATTTATAGTATCACATTTATACTAGATATTGTTTATACTATGGGTATTACATTAATGAATACTATAGGGCATGTGTACCAAGATGGGGGATTAAAAAGTGATCATTCCACTTTTTGGTCCAAGAAAAGAGAAAATGTGAGTGTATTATAATGAAACACGCTCATGTTATAATAAAATGTGTTCATGTTATAATGAAATGTGCTCACGCTATGGGTTGTTAGTGA
>VDFB02270074.1:0-67639 GCA_007258455.2 Sequoia sempervirens
AGAAACTTTCAAGCAAATGCAATTGGTAGGTGTAAACCCAGATTCCATAACCTTTGCTAGCATCCTCCCTGCCTATAATAAAATGGGAGCTTTGGACAGGGTATGTACATCCATCAAAGCATAAAAAAAGGTGGATTTATGTCATATATTATGGTTGGAAATGCTCTAGTAGATATGCATGCAAAATGTGGAAGCACAGGCAAGGCACGTGAATTGTTTGACAGAATGCCTCAAAGAGATGTCATCTCATGGAATGGAATGATTGTAGGTTTTGCAGAAAATTATTTGTTGAAAAGGATTTTGAAACTTTCAAATGAATGCAATTGGCAGGTATAAAGCCAATTTTTTTGCTAGAGTCCTCCCTTCCTGTGCCAAAATGGGAGCTTTGGGATGGGCTATGAACATGCACCAAAGCATAATGGTAGGGGAATTTTTGTCAGATGTTATACTTGGATATGCTCTAGTAGACATATATGCAAGATGTGGAATCATAGACAAAACACCTGAATTGTTTGATAGAATGCCTCAAAGAGATGTCATCTCATGGAATGAAATGATTAATTGCAGAATGTGCACAAAATGGATTTTGCAAGGAACCTCTCAAAATATTTGATTTAATGAAGCACTCTGAAACACATCCTAACAATGTAAGCTTTGCTTGGGTTCTAGGTGCATGAAGTCATGCAAGTTTAGTTGATGAGGGCTGCACATAATTCACACAAATGCGTAAAATTTATTTATCTGAGGGAAGATAAATCTGCAAGGCAATGCTAAGAAATAAAATTCTAAACAAAAATGTGTAAAATTTTGCCTGGTAATTTCACTTGGTCATGATTAACCCCATTCGTTTGATGGTTTAGATATTAAGCAAATTTTTTTTAATATAGTACTATGTTATCTTCAATATAAAAAATATGTTATAAGAATTAAACTCGACATTTTTAGATGTGTGCACTACCTGCACAAATGATCTGCAACCATAAATATAATGATAAACAAGTAAATTGTGTGCATTTACATCTTGTTCTTTACTTTGTATTGATATATTAAAGTCAAACAACATTATTATTTGGAAGCATCTAAGAAGAATTCAAATGCCTGATAATGCTTAAACCAAGTTGGGATGATCATCTTACAGGGGGAAAATTTTGAAAAGATTTCTAATGGAAATGTCGACACATTAGTAAACTCCGAAGTGTTCTTCCCTGAAGTCAGCAACTTAGTTAAAGGAAACCAACAACTTATATTTTAAGTGCAATAAATAAAAAATGTAATTAAAAGTTGGAAAATAGTTTTGATGTTCAATTTTAGCAAATAAAATATCCTATGCAAGGCCAACCAATCATGATCCTACAGAATTGGATGACCACAAACATGTAGATACACAAGACTGATTTATTTAAGTTAAATATTCTATTTACCAATGCAACATTCTTGACCACTGTGATTATAGGGAACTAAAATAAACAAATAATTGAGTCTACATACAGTCTGTGTCGTCTCAAGAAGTGGCTTCACCCAGTCATGAGCAGCAACAACCTTTTCTGATGCTTGACATTCAACAGATAGTCAATTAAATGCCTACATGAAAAAATCTGCACTACCATGATACATCATATGAACAAATCAAGAGCAAGTAAATTCAAAATTGATGAATCAATTACCTTATCCAACATAGTCTCCATAACAGGCTTCACATGGCTTGCCCAATATGATGATACAAATGCCTATTCCAAAGAGAGAAGATGTTAAAATTTTAAAACAAGCACAGATGAAAATTCAATTTTCCATAGCTATAACGGTCTAAAATTTGAATTTATTTAGATGCACTTACCTAAAATTTAGCAAAATGAACTGCAAGCCAAGGCGGTAACCATGCTCCATGTACCTGATGAATAATAGTGGTATGTATACCATCAGGTCCACATTTCAAGAACATTGACATTTAAAAGCAGTTTTCTTTCAACAAGAATATTATTCAGCCAAGAAATATAATACTATTTTGATGGAGTATAATGAGAAGAGACTCCAACTTATGTGCCATTTAATGACTATATAAAAGCTCCTAAAGCATTAAAGAGTGTTTTATATCCAGAAGTGAGTGATAATCATAAAGCCTGAGAACAACATTTCATGTGAAGTTGGAACAAAGAACTAAATAATTCACTTAAAATAATATTTGTCCCAACCAAGCTAACAAGGTAAAATGGCAGTCATGGATACAACAAGAAAAGAACCCCTATTAGGAATATCATTATCAATCTATTTGTTGGTTAACAGATTTTTCACTGCAAATTAGCTTGACTCACCCAATGGGCATCGACAAATACTCACAATAGTTGGAAAAATCATTATTAAATTAATGATCTCCCTATGCATTTGAGAGGGGCAGCTCCCTTATGTGATTGGGGGTTTTAGGATTTTTGTGTGCTTTTAACCCAAAAGCACAAAAAGGGGCAAAAAAGAATTGAGAAGAAAAGGAACAAGGAAATCCCAGGCAAGCTTATACAAGACACTTTTCCAGATTTCTCAAAGACTAGATTGCATGTATGGAAAGAAGTGAACACGCAGTAAAAGGACAAAAAATATAATCTTCTCTAATTTACACTACATATTCAACAACCTGAGATTTTACATAACTTGAAACAAGTAAATTAAGGAAATATGGATACTTCCCAACATATGAATAGATGTAATCTTATTAGAATCTATTCAAAATTAACTCAAAGAGTTGACAATTTGCATCCACATGTAAAGAGGAATACAAAGAAAGATTACAGAACAAGAAAGTCTATAGTCAACAAAGAATAATAAACAAAAGTTCTATAATAAATTCTTTACCTCTTTGGATTCTAGAGCACAAAGTCTCCTCAAAACTCTTGGACAACAATGAAATAGGAGCAAAAGGTCCTCTTCTAGAAATAACTTGTCTCTATACACATCTTCCCTTACAACAATGAAATAGGAGAAAAAGGTCCTCTTCTAGAAATAACTTGTATCTATACACATCTTCCCTTACAACCAACTTGTAACTGTCCTATAACTAATTCTTGAAATTATATTTATCTATTTTAAAATCCACTTTTAAGTCATAAAAAGAAATGACTTAAGCCATATAAGGTCATAATAAAGTACAACAAAAATTATAATGAAATTACTATGAACTTTGTTGATTAAAACAAAGATTGTCTCCCTCAGAACTATGGCTTCCAAGAGTGGTAATAATAGGTTGTTGCTGTGAGGAAGACCTTGAATTATACATTTTGAACTGCCAAGTAGCTTGAGCCATTACTTTGCTATTAGGTACATCAACGTTCATCAAATGAACCTTCCAAGTATTTAATGAATTGTTCATTTCCACACTTTGTTTGAAAAACTTGGGTAAATTCTTGCAATATTCTTTGAGCAAAGATGTGATGGTGCTTAGATGTCAAACACCTCTTTGTTACATAATTCTTCAAAGATCATTTTCAGAAAAATATTCTTAACTTCAACCAAATCTAATTGTTCAGTTTCAACTTCTCCAGGAATTTTGAGCTAAATAGCCCAAAAGTCTACTCAAAGTTCTAATTTAATTTATCCACACTGATTTTTGAGTTTCTTGTAATCGTCAAGAGCTCCTTTGAGGACTAATAACTTCCATTCAACACTTTTAAACCAGACTCGTGAGAGATTTTCTTCTGTTTTGGTAAAAAAACCATGCTACAAGTAAGCTCTTGTTTGTGGTTGTCATCTCTTGCAAATCTCTTATTATGCCGAGCCATAATGATTCTTCTCTCTCAATTGCATGTATTTCATTATTGATTTTATTTTCATTAGACTCAATGTGATATAAATTTTCCTTGCTTCTTCAATGAATTTAAGGCCATCTAAAGTAACCTGTTATATCCAACTTTCTATTACCTTGTCATAACTTTGATATTTACTGATTTTGGTAATAGTATCTTTATTAGTGTTGTTGGGTGTAGTTACTACTGTAGAAGCTATGGGAGTTACACTTACAGGTTGCTCTTTTGTACCAACAATGGATCTGATATACACTGTTAAAGTTCTTACCTATTCATCCAATTACTCTCTAGTTTGCCTCTCATTTTCAGTTCTCTGCACTAACTTGGTGGTGAGTACCTAGAAATTATGGATATCTACTTCATGTGTTGATGGGTCGAGGTCCACTCTAGAAATCTCATAATCTTACAGGCTGCTCTTGTGTACCAATAATGAATCTGATATACACTATTAAATTTCTTACCTATTCCTCCAATCGCTCTCTAGTTTGCCTCTCATCTTTAGTTCTCTGCACTAACTTGGTAGTGGGTACCTAGAAATTATGGATATCTGCTTCATGTATTGATGGGTTGGGGTCCACTCTAGAAATCTCATAATCTGCTACTGACATGTCTTTTTCATTCTTATCAAAGGTAGATTTAGCAATCTCCACATGTTGTGCCTTTGAAGAGGTATCAATCATTAATCTAGATGCAATTTTGGCCTTCTTGGATTTGGGTTCATTTGGAGAAAGTTAGTAACAACATCAAAAATAGGTAAGACAACCTTTGAAACCGTCCTCTTTTAGGAGACCATTTGTTGTACCCAAGATGGAGGTGGGTTGGAAACAACCATTCGTGAACTTGTGTCAACAATGACATTTACAATGTTGGGAGCATGCTAACCAACCATTATAGAATTTCTAGTAAGATAAATTTGGCTTATGGTCAAAATGGGAACTTGCGGGGAAGGAGAAGTGAGGTGAAGATGGAATAGGAGGGGATAAACAAGGGGATGGTGAAGGTGGTTGTTGCAGAGTTGACGAAGAGGATGGAAGAGAAACAAGATCTAGTGTAACAAGTACTAGGCTCAGAATGGCACCATAATTCCACCCTTGGAGGACTATATAGATAGAAAATATTGTCAGTGGACTCCAAGGAGCTAGTGGAGCTAAGAGAGCTTGACTAGAAGTTGGATGTAGGAATTTGGCATTGTCTAGCTAGTCACAAAGATTGTTTAAGTTTTGCAGTGATGAGGTTGATCTAGGTTTCTTTTCCTTATCGTTATGTTAAATTTTTTGTAGTACAGTCCAAACTTCTATGTTTCTAGGTCCTGAGGTGTTTTGGTCCTTTGGTTGGTTTCGGTCTCTATTTCTTTAAGTTTTTGATGTTGTTGGTTCAACAGATAGTGTTGTTAATAATTATGTGTTGCTAAAGACAATGGTCATGCTTTGTTGGCTTTTATTTAGGATTTTGAGTTGAAAGCTGGTTCCTACGGGTTCATGCTGACATATTGATAGGCATTGGAAGTATAATGGTAATATTTAAGGCTTTAGATTTTCTATCGTCAAGGTTGCCTCCTTATTTTCACTTTGCTTCCTTTGCTAAATGCTTATTCAACTCCAAAATTCAATGGAAATCTTGATTTCAACAGTAAATCAGGGGCTTAAATTTTTTCCCTTCTACTCCCTTCACTTATTCACATGTTTGTTTCTGATTGGAAAATCATCTATAGAGCTAATGATCCTTTCTACCCAAATCCATGCTCCATAAATTATTTTCTCCTAATCCCTTTCCTCTTTCCATCACACTTAAATCTACTCCAAAAATCAATAGGATTGGTAGAATTCATCTTTAAATCAGACAACATTGCCATACACTGTTTATCATCTCATCTTCACTCAACATATTTTATCACGCTTGCATGATAAAAACTTTGTCAAGTTCACTATAAGTGTGTTTGTGTATGCCATTTCTTATCCACAACCTATGAAACATTGTTTCCTGTCATGTTGCAGTTGTTGTTGCTGCTGTTGTTTCTTATTTCTCATTTTGGTAACTAAGTTGCATACAACAACCCCCAAAATATATGAAAAAATTGTTTGATGCTTCTTGGTATGCTGTTTCTAGTGAACTATCTGATCCATCATTCGAGAGACTTCCAAAACGCTATTTAGCATTAACAACTACACAAAATATTGATCCTAAATATAAAGAACATATGTTGTATGATGATATTTTTTATCTAATAAGATCTAGTATGTCCGCAATATTTAAAATTTTAAATGGCATCCAAACCTAAGAAATGGAACAAAAAATATTTTTAAAGCCAATATTTTTTTATTAAATATTAAACTTCCTTAAGGGATGGGAATATCGAGGAGATGAAAGAAATTCAAGAAAAAGAAATAGGTTGAATCATATACAATGTGTTTCAAAAGATGCAAAAACTTATTACCTTCTTTATCTCTTATGCCTTCAACTTAGCTTCTGCTTGAGCTTTAAGCATTTTTGTCTGTTAAACACAACATACTCAGAAAAAATAAAATTAAGAAATAAAAAATACATCTTTGTTATTTTATGTAAAAGTTATGCAAGGACAAGAACTCTACAGGCTTGAATGACTTCTTAGATTTTTGCACTCGGGTCTTTTGTTCAGTGACATCCTTTTGCATCTGCACATTCATGAATCAAATCTTGAAAGTTTGTAGGGGTGATAAACAAAACTATTCATAAAAGGTAGGGGTGTTGTTTCTCCTGTACCATGATTCTATTTACACTAAATACCCAAATTTAAAAAACAATAGCTAGCTGCTATTCAATAATGAGCACTACCATTAGCATTGGTTTCAGCTGTTAAGGGAAAAAGAAAATTATGTTAGAATAAATCTTACACAAAAAGCCAAAGATATTAAATCAATAAACAGAAGCCACTCCAACAATGTGTGACCAAAATGAAAGTGAACCACCCCAAAAACAGTGGTGAGTTTATTTCCATGGTAGCTAGTAAACTATCTTAGCCTAGGACAGTGAATGGCATAAGACCATTATTTGTATAGAAAATTAAACTTAATACCAGACTGACCTGCATTAGAACAATAGAATCAGTTGGAACAAGAGCAAGCATTGTTAACTTCTTCTACAGCTAGGCAATTAACAGAGTAAAGTATACATAATTATACATGTAGAATCGAACTAGATGAGAACATAATGAACATAAGAAATTATAATCATTGTCTTCATTTATCAATGCTCTTCATACAAAATTGGGATCGAGAACTTCTTGCACAATGTGGTCCCTCGTCCTGACTATAAGGAAGTATTTAAACTTGCCAACGGTTGCTAAGGAATTCCCAACCATTAGCAACTACCCAAAACTACTCAACCTAACTGACAAGTCTTAACTACGCTGGTCAATTGTACAATATAACAAAAATAAACTAATATGTATTTTAAGTTTTAACTATCTACAAGCATTTTCTACTTCCAATAAAATAATGGAGAATTTAGAAATTTTGGTTTTGGCAGATCTGATATCTTTATTTTTGTTGTTGTCCACTCAAAAGAGACGAGAACAAATAAACAGAAGGCAATCAAACCAAACAATAATATGTAATATTAATTTATCACTTATGTCATTGTGACAAAAAAATATTAAATATGAATATTAACATTAGTGTAACATATTTTATAGAAGAGATTTAATTCACATTTAGAAATGAAAACAAATACTAATATTGAAATAAACCATAGAATTTCTTCAAAATAAATGTATAACAATACAATGGTATCATAGTAGTGCTCAATGACTCCATCCAAATATTCTTACTGAATTAAAAAAACCATACAATAATAATTTCAAAAATATCCAGAACAAAAAAAATTGAATTAAAGATATTGAAAATTGTATTTCAATGGTCACATTTGCATTGCTAACACTGCAAATGAGCCAACATTTTTAAGACAATGGTCCTTCCCTTTGAATGAGGTAAAATTAAATGAAAAGCTGAAAAAAAGAGAGCACACTAATAGTTAATCTCCTAAAACAAAGTCTTGATTTCTTCATTCCCACTAATTATGTTGTGTAGCCAAAAAATATATGCATATGCTTAGTAATTTCAACCTATTAATACATTGCATGATGCTACTTAAAAGAAAGTAGTCCAATCACCTGCCGATGTATATTCTCACCTTTTCATATTTTACAGAAAATTCTTTTGCTCTATTCTCATCTTCACTCAATTGCAATTCTAAGGATTCTCGCTTCTGCTTTTGCTGACTTAAAGATCGTTCAAGTTCGTCAACCTGAAAATTTTCAAAATGAACTTGCAACATTGCAATCAACATAGAATCTATTGTTTTTTCCACAAAAATAGCTACAAAACTTGCACATATAGCTTCTAGAATCTGGGCCTCTTTCAACAGGGAAGTCATAATAATCTCTCTATCTATTCGCTTACCTCACCTGTCTCTCCAGTTCACCAACCCTTTCATTGGCCTTTGCTACCTCTGCTTCATAATCACCTGCTCCTTTTTTCTACAGTAATTAAAGCCAGAGTTAATAGTTAAGACCTCTCTTAGCATCCACACAAAATAGCTAAATTATACTAACACTAAAAAAATTGTAAGAGTTTATGCCAAAGCAAAAATATTTTTTAACAAATAAGTTTAGGACAATTCCACTTTTTATTATATTTTAATTTTTTTAACAATCAGTATTTATATAAACTTAACATAATATCAGAGAAGAGAATCAATAGTTAAGTAATTGATATTGTAATTTCTCAATATTAACTTTGAAGCATATGAATTATAAAATTTAAATGAATATTAGAGAAGTGAAGTCAATAATTGAACACCTTGTGTTAAGGTGTTCTTATATATTCAAATCTAAATTAAAAGATAGTAAAGTTTTTTTTTTCTAAATATTTATATTTTCAAAAGAAATTCAATTATTTATAAATGAAAAAATTGTGCATAACTACATTTATTTGAACGAAACAAATTCAATTTTAAATGTTTAATCATAATCTTTCTAAATTTACAAGCACACAAATCACATTATTATCATGATGCTTACAATGTGCCTACAACTGTTGTATGGATATGTGTCTCATCTCCAGGGAAAAGTCTGGCTAAACCAAAGTCAACGATGTTGTCAAGTAAAATGTTGTTTGTTTTAATATCTCTATGAATGATTCATAACTGTGAATCCTCATGAAGGCAAAGAAGCCCACGAGACATTCCAATGATGATGTTACAACGCTTTTTCCAATCTAACTCTCTGCACTTCTCTGAATCTGTAATCTCAATTCTAAAAACATTGGTTGACTGCTCATCTTTTCTAAAGAAAATTAAGGTTGAAGGGTAACTTACCAAAGAGAAAAGTGTCCAAACTCTTGTTGGGAAAATACTCATAAACAAGCAACCTTTCATTTCCCTCTACACAACATCCTAGCAATCTTGCAAGGTTTTGGTGCTATACATTAGTCATCAATTTCACTTCATTCATAAATTCTTTCGTTCCTCGTGCAGATTTTGCAGAAAGTTTTTTCACCGCCATTTCATTTCCATCTCTAGTTTTTCCCTAAAACATAAAATATAGATTTAGAGTTCTCCATATCTTGTTGAACAAACTTTACTTCATGCTAAGAAAAAGTTGTCAACCCACCTTGTATACCTCACCAAAAACTCCCTCTCCAAGTTTCTTGTTGTCATGAAATTTTTTTGTAGCTTTTGCCAACATTTCTAAGTTGAAGAGATGCTCTTGCATAAGTAACCTGGGTTCAGGTGAAAATCCATGCTGCTCTTGCATAAGCAACCCAGATTCAGGTGAAAATACATGCCTCTCTACAACATAAGAACATAATCAAAGAAAAGTGGGTAAACTTAAGAGAATTTATTAATGTAAAATCAAAACAAGAGAAAATTAAAAACTACAAATGGATTTTAGGAGGAGCACCCTGGTTGTGAGTACCAATAGTTATTAGCTTCCAAAAATTGTCAAATATAACTATTCTTCTCGATACAATTAGACAAATAAGTAACACCAAAATGACACCTCCCACAAGCCCCAATATCATAGATAATGTTGGAAACTTTTCTACAGAGTACAATTCAATAATTTTTTATTTTGATGATTTTAACTATAAATTATAAATTCAAGTCATGCTATTAAATCTATCTTCCTTATTATAATAACTACAAGTAGAAATAAATTATATACATTTTAACATGTAATTTTAAATGCATTAGATAAAAGTTTTGGATCATATTTTCTTATTTATTATTAAATGAAGAAAATAAATTAAAAATGTGTTATAGATAGCGTCCTTTAGAAAAGGAGGAATGAGAGACCAAAAATGAGGACTAATTAAGAAGAATAAAAAACATTAAATTTTTTTAAAAAATAATAGTAAGAGAGGGAAGTGCATCATACTTTTAGTTTTTGTTGTTGTCAAAGAAGTTGTGTTGACTTTATTAGGAGAGAAGGGTGATGTGGGAGGCAGGAAAGTTGTGGAAGTAGTTGGAGGGGATCCCTTAGAGGACGGAGAGGGCTCCTGAGCATAGTCGAAAAATAGGTATATTTCATATCTTATCTTACAACTCTCATACAGAACAACAATCCTCCATCTCACTCCTTGCTTTAACCAAACATGTTTTACAATCTTGTATTGATATATCATTCCAACACTGAACTGAACCATATAACTTTTATGAAGCAGAATAGTTGGTTGATCCAGCAGTGAATCCTTTATTTGTAGGGATGTAAGCTTTGTTAGACAGATTCGATAGAAGGTCAGTGGTTGTGGGCGCGAAAGCCTCCTTATTGCTGCTAATATCATTAGAGTTCAGAAAGTTTTCTCTGCTAGCATCTAGAATTGAAATGAAATTAGAATTGTCATAGTGCACGAAGCAGTCATCAAACCATATTAGCCCACTTATGTTGTTGGGGCAATGATCGTGAATACTCTTATTTGCTTCCAACGCACAGGTTGAGCATCTCAGAGGTGATATATTCCCAGTACATTGGAGAAAACCATATACCTTATTGGGAGATTGGCCGCGGGAAGAAGTGTTAAATCCTGAACTTCGAGGAGCATTTTGAAACAGATCGTAGATAACCAGATTAACGTTTGTGGAATAGCTACTTCCATTGGTGGTTTTTGAGGAATCACTGCAGGTGTACCTTATGTAGACACATATGACTGAAGGAAAGTTCATTACAAACAGCAAAAGGAGGAGGGTTGGAAGAAAAATTGACCCTCTGTGAGGAATAAAGAGAAAATATTTGTACTTCATATTGTTTCTTTTCAACTCTAAAGCCAATTGTTGTTCCCCAGGCTCTCAAAAGTTTTGCAGGGAATGACTAGGCACGCAGAGATGGAAAAATCACTTCATCTTTTCAAGAAATTACCTAAAGGAGTGAAAAATTCCTGCGATACCCATAAAATCCAAAAATAAATATCACAGGTGACCTTTGATTCAAAACTACAGAAATAAACAGTTGTATGCCTGTTGTTATATCATATCTGTAAAAAAAAATTATTATTAATATCTACAAATAATTAGAATTATAAAGAATCAAGTGTTTGATAGCTTTTTAACAAGTTGGAATTGCTAAATACCCATTTCATTGATATGCATATGATATGAGAACGTGTATATATATGAAATGAGAGTTTAAAAATTAGACTAAGATTTACAAAGAATCATATTTATCTCTTGAAAAAAATAATTATATTCACTGGATTCAAAGTATATGTATATACTCATGTTTTTTGTATGTGCATCAATGAAATGGGTATCCAGGAACCAGAATTTTAAGGAAGGTTGTTGAACCCTGAATCTTGTATATTTTCACTAAATCCAATGTCTATTTGTATACACATACCTGTTTATATGCCTATTAATGCTATGGGTACCCATTAGTCTCATGATGAATCCTATCAAGCTATAAGTCCTTTGTTTCAAAACCTGACGTGAGTGTGCTTCAAAATGGTCTAAAAATGCAAGAAGACAGTAATTAAATAACAAAAGGAACATAATTACAGTTGGGGAAAGGTTTGCATGCCAAATATCAAAATGTAATGGGGATGATCATACAGGCCCAGCACTCCTCCCTGCTCTCATGTTGAGGAAAGAGTAAGTGTACTATGTAATAGTAATCTCTGGTGACTCCTCCATACGTACCCCTGGGAATGATAGATTCTTGCTACACCCACAAAATTAATCAACTCCACCAAAAAACTTTGTAGCAAGTAACAATTCTGAGCACTCACTTCATAATTACTCTCAGATTTGTTGTTCTTGGCCTATGAAGATAGCTTAATTGTGTTAATTTTCACTGAGCAGTTGATCATTGCCCGAGCAGTGTCAGATGCATTGACACTACACTTTGAATCCACATAAACAAATATTAGATTGTTTGGATTATATCCTAAGTTCTACTTTAGAAAATCTTTATATCTGACTACTACAGAGGCTGCTACCCAATAGTCTAAATGCAATGCAATCAATCATATGGGTATTCTTGTTCTATGTGAGTTAATGTAGGTGGCATTGATTGGTAGGTTAGAATGGTAGATGAGTAGATGGGACAATGTCTGATACTGTAATATTTACTAGCAATCGCACCTTGTTGTGCAATGGGTACGCCGAAGAGGGGTGGAAGGTCAATTAGGAAAACAATTGGTTTTTTTTTTACTATTTGCAGTACATGAGGTCAATTGGATGGTTGTGCAACAAAGGTCTAAATGGAGAAGTGGTAGCTTCAAATCAATTATGCATCCTTTTATAGGGATCTAAACACGACTGAAACAAAACCTCTGAATCGGGAAGATAATTAGACTCCAATACCCACATGCTCATATTATGTTTGCTATTGGATATGTGTCATATACTTTGCATCAATATTACTCAGAGACTAGTACTAATGATGAGTACTTAGAGATGCCAAATTAACTAACATATACATACATATATGTTGCCAAGAACCTGAGACTAATAGTGGTATTGATATAGGAATGGATACCAGTACAGGTTCACCATTTTTAAAATTGGAGATGGGTACTTGGAAACACCAAAAAGTTTATAATATATATTAGATTTGCTTAAAATTAAAAAATGTGAATTATATAGATAATAAATATTAAATAGATTAAAAATTTGAGAGAAGCAAGAGTTTCAAGAGGGAAAATTTATCAAATTCCTTTAATCAAAGATAGGGTGTGAGAACGTCCAATTCAAATCGTCCTTAATCTGGCATGCCTATTAGGATGAGGCTCCCCAAGTTCAGTCAGGTATGTGAACCCTTTGCAGTTTGCATTCTAAAAAGCCCAACTTCTAGTTAAAACATGATTTCCCTTGGAATTAACAAGAGCAAGTATCCCCCATTACAAGGATTGGAGGAAATAATATTAGAATAGCTCATAAAAAGAAAAATCTGGTAGATCCTAATGAGGTGAAGTGGAATCCTCCCCTAAGGATCTAACCAAACTAAACTTCAATGGTGCTACAAAGGAAAATGTGGCCATTGTACATGGTGGCTTTGTGATTAGAGATTCCTCAAGGAAAATGTTATACAAAGGCTCTCTTTTCCTAGGTATATGCACAAACAATGAAGCTGAATGGGAAGCTTTAATTACCAGGTTGAGAGAACTTACTCAAAAATAGTCTAAGCTAATAGTTGAAGGAGACACTATGGTTGTGAGAAATGCTATTAACAAGAGGTGTAGTCCAAGTTGGAAATTTAATCATTATGTACAGGAAGTGAAAAGGTTAGGTAGAGTTTAAATAATTGCAAAAGAAATCTCAATATGGTAGCAAACCGTTTGGTCAACAAAAGCATCAATCAAGAGTCGATAACAACAATATAAAGTCTAGGACAAATATATGGAAAAATTTATAATCTTTGCTTTATTTTAGGCCTCCTTGGGAAAAAATATCTATTCAAATAGGCTGGCCTTTGTGCTAAGGTTTGTAGGTTTATATTTTCAAACATATTATTTTAGGCAAAGGTAATCTTTTAAAATCTTCAGAATGACAACTGCTCAATTGTAAGAAAACATAACTAGAGGTATGATACAATAGCAAAAATTTGAGGACAAATATTGATTGGCAGAAGTATGGTGCAATAATGAGCATGTAAGACTGTGGTGTGGAGGGAAGCATAAATTATTTAGGGGGTGTCAGTGTAGCTATGGTCAAGTGGTGGGGGCGAAAGTGTTTCTAGTTATTTGGCATATGGGTCAAAGGATCATTGTTGATCTATGGCAAGGCATGGTGGACAAGCAAAGAGGAGTGCAAGTGCAGCTCGAGTGGATTTCAGTCAGCCATCTCAACGCATTTTCTCTTGCAATGAGTTGATTTCCCTAGGACTTGTTAAATGCATTCTTGGAGAACAAGTTGTGACTATAGGAAGGTGCTCCAAGGCTGAATTTTTAGCAACTTAATCACTAAACTAGCATATCATCTCCCTAATGTTGTATACTCTTATGGTTTTTGCAGCTATTTTTACTAGAAGGCACAAACATACTTCTTTGGTAAATGCAATAAGCAGATTGGCATATGGTGCATGAGCATGTAAGACTGTGGTGTGGAGGGAAGCATAAATTATTTAGGGGGTGTCAGTGTAGCTATGGTCAAGTGGTGGGGGCGAAAGTGTTTCTAGTTATTTGGCATATGGGTCAAAGGATCATTGTTGATCTATGGCAAGGCATGGTGGACAAGCAAAGAGGAGTGCAAGTGCAGCTCGAGTGGATTTCAGTCAGCCATCTCAACGCATTTTCTCTTGCAATGAGTTGATTTCCCTAGGACTTGTTAAATGCATTCTTGGAGAACAAGTTGTGACTATAGGAAGGTGCTCCAAGGCTGTAATTTTTAGCAACTTAATCACTAAACTAGCATATCATCTCCCTAATGTGTATACTCTTATGGTTTTTGCAGCTATTTTTATAGATCAATTCACACATACTTCTTTGGTAAATGCAAAAGCAGAGATAGGGCATGAGGAATGTCTTGGTCTCAGTAGGTGGAAGGTGGAGGCTTTGCCTCCATGCCTATTTAGCATGACAATAATGCCAATGAACTTGTGAAGATGTGAAGGGAAATTAGTGTCCTACATGCATTTTACAAAGATGTGGACAAAGTGCTAGCTAGGTTACATGTGCACCACCATCGTGATTGGGTTTGAGGTTGGTAGCGACTTCATCATGTCAATGTTTTTGGTCCTTCTATACACAAGTCTCACTGTCATATGGAGATATGTTACAATGTCTATTTCCTATCACTTGTGAGCTATCACAAAGGACGTCCTATGCATGCATAAGAGCAATGGGTGGAGGAAGTTGTTGAAAATTTTCCCACTTCTCCTATTCCTAAGGAATGATAGGGGTTGTTTAGTGTTGGTTTCTGAATCTTGATTAGGTTATCTGAATGAAATGCAAACTATCTGAGTGATATTATCAAAAGGAAAATGTTATGATTCAATCTCTGCCATCACCCCAGAGCTGAAGACCATCATTTGGTAATCTACAGAGTGAGCCAACTATGCTATGACATTCCTTTGTCCATGGTGATTTGGAAGATTTTTTATGGTGAGCATTTATGCACAGTAACAATTATTTTCTTTCTTGGTGTGTAAGGAAGTCTTGACAATCTTCTAATGGATATGGTGCTAAGTGAATTGCAATAAATCTTTCTTAGAGATATGATTTTTATCATGGGAGACAGCTGATTTGAAATTAGCAATTAGATTCAGAGGTGAACTGCTCTATTAGGATGGCCTTCCAGAGATGCAGGTCCTTGCTTAGGTCATTCTTGGGTTGAATTGTAGGATGGGGGAAAGTGGTGGTTGTTAATGGTGAGAGAAGATAGCTGGTTTAGTGGTGAACAAAGCATGGAATAAACACTTTGTTTAGGAACTTTTGTGTATAAATATTGCTATTTTAAACTATTATGAGATTGTTCGCTTAGCATTTGATGGTTGTCATTGTAGAAAAGTTTAAAAAAATATAATGACTGGATACAAATATTACCTTCTGCAAGACGTTCCTGAGCATCCAAGCTCTTGCCTCCTGTGCCACTAGGCACCACAGTCTCTCAAGCCCTATCCTTCTGGTCCAGCTCCTACTGAGATGCCATCTTCTTATGTTGTTATGCTTTGATTAGGCTAACCAAACATCAACCATTAACGAATTAGGGCAGATTTGGTTAATCTCTAGCTAATAAGATACAAGGATATAAGCTTCACTGAGAAACAACATGCTTACTTAATGCCTTTTCAACAAAATGTGTAGACAAGTTTGAGATAAAGAATAACTGTACCATAGGTTTTTCGCCATTGATGAATAGCAGGAAGAACTTGGGGAGCCATGCCAGATTTGACCTTCGACCTTGGACAACCATGAGGAGGGACGCCATGCCCTTCTAAATTTGTGACTATTCGTTCCTAACAGTGAACATGATTTTTCAACAGCCATGAACGAGTATACGCAAGGGTAAGGGAAAAGAAAATGCATGTCTGAAAGGGAGGGAAAATGAAATGAGGGGAGGGAAATTAACTTTTTTTATTTTAAAAAGGTATTTTTTAATTGTGACAATTAGAAAATTAAAAATATAATTTAAACATAAAATATATATTTAAGACAAAATTAATATTTTGTCTTAAATCCTCCTTATATGTAGTAGTGCCAAAAGTCATCATTGTTATTTCTATTTTTCATTATTCAGATGGTCGAGCATATCAACAAGCAAAGATAGAAGTGAATCAATCTTCATTTTTAGGGAAAATGTTCTTTTTTAAGGGAAAAATCTTTGTTTTTAGTAGACTCGACCATTATGTTTCTACAATCCATGTAAATTGGATCTAATTGCTTTTAGAAATAATTACTTGACCTTACGTTTTTAAGGCACTGCTTCTAGAAATAATTACTTTTACAAACATTACATTTCTACAATCCATGTAAATTGAATCTAATTGCTTCTAGAAATAACTACTTGACCTTTTGAAATGAAAGTGTTTGCAAAATAGCCCTCAAAATGCAATTGGATTATTTAAATCATATTTTATTAGTGAAATTGACCACAATTTCTCTTTGATACATTTGACATGCTAAAAATTGGCTTCAAATCATAGTTAAAAATGTTAATGATTCATTAACATAATAAGTAATAAAAGTTAAGGAATATAAATGTTAAAAAGAATTATAAAACATGTGAAGGCCTTAAGACTGCACTGAGAGGCAATGGCTTCCATGCAATAGGTATTTTTGGTGCACCAAGAAACCTAGGTGGCCAAATGGCCCACTCAGGTAGGGGTCCCATGAGGGGGGCTTAATCTCTATGGATTATGATCAAATTCTAAAGAAAAAAGAATAGAGGAGTAATAGTCATTTATTTAATCATTTTTATTTGTCTAATATTAGTCATTTATTTAGTCATTTAGTTGTGATTTTACCCAATGACCAAATTAGTCACTTATAAATGACCAAATTAGTCATTTATTTTCCAAATACTACTAGTGTTAGTCACGTGACTAAAATTTTTGTAAGATGAAGAAGGTGTTGTATGGACTAAAGCAAGCTCCTAGAGCTTGGTATGCAAGATTGGACAGATACCTGACAAAGCAAGGATTCAGCAAAGGCTCTGCTGACAACAATCTTTACTTCAAAGTGCAAGGTAACAAAATGTTGATAGTAGTTGTATATGTTGATGATATCATTTTTGGTGGAAATGAAGGCATGTGTAAAAAGATTGTTGAAGAGATGCAGAAAGAATTTGAGATGTCTATGATTGGTGAATTGAATTTCTTCCTTGGTCTACAAGTGAATCAAACTGATAAAGGGATATTCATTTCACAATCTAAGTATGTAAAAGAGTTGTTGAAGAAGTTTGGGATGGATGATTCCAAACTGGTTTGTACTCCTATGGTAATCGGATGTAAACTGAGCAAAGATGATGAATCTACTAAGACTGGTTAGAGAAAATACAGATCTATGATTGGCAGACTGTTGTATCTTACTGCTACTAGACCGAATATTATGCATGCAGTATGTTTAGTTGCCAGATTCCAAGCAGATCCTAAAGAAGCACATGTTATAGTTGTAAAGAGGATTTTTAGATATCTTAAAGGTACATTAGATTATGGATTATGGTATCCTAAGAGTGATGATTTCACCCTGAGTGCTTATACCGATGTTTATTGGGTCGGATGTGTAGATGACCGAAAGAGTACCAGTGGTGGTGCTTTCTTTCTTAGCGGAAGATTGGTTTCATTGTTGAGTAAAAAGAAAGACTCAGTTTCTTTATCCACTGCAGAGGCAGAATATATTGTTGCAACATTCTTTTGCACATAGGTTTTGTGAATGAAGCAAACTCTGAAATACATTGGAGTGATATGTGATGAGCCTATTTCTATTTTCTATGACAACAAAAGTGCAATAAACATTTCAAAGAACCTGGTTATGCATTCAAGAACAAAACACATATCTATCAAATATCATTTCCTCAAATAAAAAGTGTTGGAGAATGAAGTCAAATTGGAGTATGTGACAACAAAGGAACAAATTGTAGACATATTTACTAAGTCTCTTCCGAAGGATACTTTTGAGCATCTTAGGGAGAGGTTGGGGGTCATTGTCCCTCCGAACTAAGTGCACATGAAGGTGCATCGGTCTAGTGAATTCACAAATTCTTTATTTATCTAGATTGATAAATGGGTATACTCCACAAGGGGACTACAAAAGGTTTTCATTGTTGCAGTATGAGTGTACTCCTAAGGGGGAGTGATCAAATTTTTTGGTCTTTTCCATTGATGTCAAAGGGGGAGAGAAAGTCATGTGAAAAAAAGTTGCAAAGGAAGAGAAGGTTTTCTCCCAGGATATTGTGAAGGATGTTGTCTTTGATGGTTTTTCAAATCATGTGTTGCCATTAATTACAAAGGGGGAGATTGTTGCAAGTATGAGCAAGTTTTGGTGGTGTTGTCATTAATGTTGTCATTGATGTTAACATAGTTCAGTATGTTGCATATTGTACATGTATAGCTGAGATGTTGTGAGTACATGGAGCTATCTTTATGGTGTTACAGATGTGTTGTTTTGATGAGTTTCCAACTGCTTTTGCAAAAATTAATAAAGAAGAGAATTCAAAGTGATGAATGTGTTCAGAATGTGCTCCGGTATGTGCTCCATGTTTCTCTTGTGTTGATCCTATGCTTGTGCGGATCTGAATATTTGATAATAGTGATCTTGTGGTGATATATCCTAAGTTTTAGCTTATGGTGTGATAGTACATGAAAGTTACATTCACCGGTGTGCGAATTGTTCTAGTAGAGTTTATCTTTTGTGGAATGAGAGAAATATTTCTGCTCCACGGTCCTCCGCTATTTTGTTTTAGATCTTGTGAATCTGAGATATGTCTTGAGATGGTGTTTTCTGAGCTTTGGAAAAGAAGGTTGAAGTTTGGTGATCCAAAATTCATGTTTTAGTGTTTCAGTATGATTTTGCACAGTTTGGATGAACTGGTGAAAGGTGTTCAGAGTTTGAAGCATATTGCATTTGTTACAGATATATCTGAAGAAATATGAGATGTATTCTTGTGCATAATGAATTGTTTTGTGGAGTTTGCATGTCATCATCTTGTTGGGAAGCATGTACATCAATGTTCATTTGTTTTCTCATTAGGTTTGGCCAACCTGGTGTTTACACTTCATTCAAAGAATTAAATTAAATTGAGGAAGCATGTGGTTGATCTGAGACATTATTTTTGGTCTTGGTTAAATCTTTTATTTTTCCACTCTCATTCCTTTCCACCGTGGGAATTTTGAGTTGTCGACTTAATTTGAATTTATGAAATGAGGTATTTGTGGCCAACCTTGGAGAAAGTTTCTAAGGTTGAGGATGGTATGAAAGCAAGTCAAATTGTGAAGAATTGAATGACAATGTGATGCAAAGTGACGAAAGTGAGCCATAAGTCATAAGAGCAGAAGTGTGTGTGTGAGTGAGTTGAGACAACAATACTTCATTATGTACTTGGATTCTTGAAGGTAGTGAGATAAAGGTTTTGCAATCCTTATTCAAAGTTGTGGATGTGTGTTAATTGTTGTGGTGGATCTTTTTTTCTCTTTTGTATCTATAGGTAGTGAGCCTCCCTGTTGGACAGTGATTCCTTTCTATAGGCAATGAGCCTTTGTACTTGGACAATGAGTCCTCTTCTGGGCAGTGAGCTCTTGGTAGTGAACCTTTGTATTCGGTTTTATAATATTTTTATATTGTGAGTTAACCCTCACCATGGTTTTTCCCTTATTATTTTTTCCACGTAAAAATTTGGTGTTCATTGTGTTGCTCTTACTTAATAACAAAATAGTGTGGTTGTGGAGTTGATAAGTGTTGAAGTCTTAAGTTTGAATTTTGTGACAACTGATTCACCCCCCTCTCAATTGTCATGCGCCTTTTTAACACCTTTGAAACATCAATCTCTCTAATGCAAGAGCATCCCTGGTTGTAAAGTAATCATGTATCAACCAAAAACATTTCTTTTCTTGCATTTCAATTTGTAGCAGTTTCAGCATTTCATTATGCATTTCATCGCATTGTCATTTCCCAGCTCATGGAGCAGGATATAGCATCTACACAAGGTCATGTACAACATATCCATATTTCAATAGATTTGCATTTATTTATAGAAATTTATCACTCTCATAATTTCACTGCAATTCATAGTCAGAGAATTTGGGGTCGACCTGGGCCATAATTGTTGTGCAGAACTATTCTGAAGCATGCAGAGCTTAATGGGACATCATACAAGCATTTTGGGTCCAAGGGGATATTTCTTGGAGATCTGCAATGTGTTTCATTTCATGAAGAATTATCTTTCATGTCTTAGGGATGACCTACATGCTTGATCATTCATTGAGGTTTGTAAACCCTTGAGGCCGATGCAAGCCATTATTGGAGATGGAGAATCATATTTAAGATCATTTGTAATCATTTTAAAGCATTCAATTCAATTCAATTCAGTAGGTAATCAAGTAGATCATTAGAGATTGTTCATAATTCAATCTAGCCTTCTAGGTTATGGATGAAATAAGGCCTCGAGCTAGTCATAATGTTGTAATGACCTTGTGGTAGGCTTGTGAACTCTAATTATTTTGCATATGATGTATGTAATACTTCCAATCATTGAATCAATGAAATTTTATGTGTTTTGATCAAAATATTATGTTGTTTTTGTTGTGTTGACTCGAAGATACACGATTAGATAGTTCTTTCTAGACCCTCCATCTACGACTGCACAAAGTGGTATTAGAGAGAGTTATGAGTCCTAAAGGCATTCCTTGAGGTGAAAAAATCATCGACCTAAGGTAGACTACATGTGTTCTTAACTGATTGTCGATTGTAAGGTAGTTGAAACCCTTGTAGCTAGATCATCAAATTGAGGCAGTTGCATTGGATCCAAGGAGAGTCTTTGCTATGGAAAATGTCACTAGAAGAATGGATGAAATGTTGGAAATGATGTGAGCAATGCGAGTTCGATTAGATGTTGTAGAAGAAGATAGAAGGTGAGGTTTAATCCCTAGACATGAGGATGAAAGTGATGGTGAATTAGATATTGCTGCAAATCACAATGAAGAAGCCCTAGAGGAAGAAGAAGAAGAAGAAGAATCAAATCAAGTGAAGATGTTGAAAGCTATTTCCAAGATTGGTAAGTGACCTAGAATTGAAATTAAAAATTATGCAAGAAATTTAAACCCTGAAGAATTGATTGACTTGATCAATGATAGGGAGAAATACTTTGAATATGAAGAAATCGAAGATTTGAATAGAGTGAGATTTGCAAAAACAAAGTTGAAAAGGTGACCATGCTGCTATATGGTGGAAATAAGTTCAACTAGATAGAAATAGGAGAGGAAAGGAGAAAATCATAAAGTGGGATAGAATGGTGATGAAGCTAAAGAATCAATTTATACCTATTGATTATGAGCTTGAATTGTTTAAAATATTTTAGAACTTGAGGCAAAAGGAGAGATCTGTGAAGGATCATACTGAATAATTCTACAAGATGATCATTAGGGATAGACATAGTGAAGCAAGAAAGAGAAATTGGTGAGGTACATCAATGGATTGCAAAAAAAATATTCAAGAAGAATTGAGTCTGGTGAGGATAACATCAGTTGAAGAAGCATACCAATTTGTGCTTAAAGTGGGGGAGCTAAACAAGAAGTTTGAACAAAGGTAGAGAAGTGCAAGAGGAAGATTCCATAGGACCAAATCACACTCTAGAGAAATAAAACCTTATGCAAAGAAGAACAAAGATGCAAAATCCTACTGCAATGAAGATAAAACTTTCTATCTAGGAGGCCATAATTCCTACTACAATGATGGATATAGGAGGGATGAAGTAAGATCTAAGAAGAGACCATTTAAAGTAACTTGTTTCAATTGTGGAGGTGAAGGACATAGAGCATTTTAATGCCATCAAGGAAGTACTGGTAAGAAAATTGAGCATATCAGAATAGTAGCTTATGTGGATTAAGAACCTATTGGATCCCCTAATTCAATTGGGAAACTTGAGAAAGGTGAGTCATTGGTAATGAGGAGAGCTTTGATACATGAAGAAGTGATTGAGGAACCACTACAAACAAAGAGTTTGTTCAGAACAAGATGTAAGTCCATAGGAAAGGTATGTAAAGTTATCATTGATAGTCATAGTTGTTGAAGTTGTGAAAGCCAACCTCATAGACCCCAAAGATCACCTGCATGCAAATAACCTGTCACAAAAAGAAGACATTCAAGACAAAAAATCAAGGATGCTCTGAAAGCTAAAAGTATATTATTTAGAGAGAGAGATAAAATATAATGATCAATCCTTATAAAAGGAGATTGTGCAACCCTAAAGAAACCCTAATAGGTAGACATTTAATAATTAATATAATTATTAAATGTCACAATATGCAAACTAAAGTGAAATCTTAAGAGAGGAATAAAGGTAACTTAATTAACATAATTAAGTTAAAACCTTTACTCTAACAATAGTATTGATAATCTTTTCTTAAAAGAAATGGTAATCAAGTTGAATTTGAAGAGATTGAAACATATGAACCCCTATAGGATAGCATGGATACAAGATGGGCATAAGATATAGGTGAATGAGCAACATTTGTGAAATTTCATATAGAATCATATAAGGATGAAGTGTTGTGTTATATTATGCCTATGAATGCATGTTATTTACTACTAGGAAAACCATGGCAATATAATAGGAAAGCAATTCATGATGGAAGAAGGAACACCTATATTGTGACTTCAAATGGAAAGAGAATTAATTTGATACCTTTGGAGGAAGAGGACAAAATTGAAGTTTGTAGCACTTTCAGACTATGTTTGGTCGATGGAAGAAATTTTTTATATGGATTGAGGCATTGGAACCTATGTTATGCATTGATTCCAAAGAAGAGTGGCAAATTGGAGGTAGATAATTCTACTACAAAGAATCAAGAGGTGGTAGAACTATTGATAGAGTATGAAGATATCATATCAGAGAATATACCATATGGACTCCTGCTATTTTGGAGCACCAGCCATCATATAGACCTAATACCGAGAGCAAGTTTACCTAACAAAGCAGCACATAGAATGACACCGGTAGAGAATGCAGAATTAAACTGGTAGATACAAGAGTTGTTGAATGGACTGATCAAAGAAAGCTTAAGCCCATGTGTGTTACCTTTTGTACTTGTACCAAATAAAGATGGAGAATTGAGGATGTCTATAGATTCCAGAGAAATCAATAGGATCACCGTCAAGTATAGATTTCCATTGCCAAGGATGGATGACATTATGGATTGTTTTACTGGAGAGAAGTATTTCACAAATATTGATCTAAAGAGTGGCTATCATCAAATCAAAATCAGAGAAGGAGATGAATGAAAGACTATATTTAAGACTAATGAAGTATTGTATGAGTGGTTAGTAATTCCTTTTGGATTGAGTAATGCACCTAGCACTTTCATGAAATTGATGAATGATGTACTGAAGAAATTCTTGGGTAAGTTTGTCAATGTTTATCTGGATGATATTCTAATTTTTCAGTAAGACTAAAGAAGAATATTTGTGGCACATCAGAAACTATTGCAAAGGTTTAGAGAGGAGAAATTGATGATTAATATCAAGAAGTGTAGCTTTATGAAGACATAGTTGGTGTACTTGGGTTTTGTCATTTTTGTTGAAGGATTGAAGATGGACAATGAGAAGGTTAGAGAAATAGTTGATTGGCCTACATCGGTGAACATTGGAGAGGGAAGATAATTCCATGGATTAGCTATTTTCTATCAGAAGATTATCAAAAGATTTAGTTGAATTTGCACACCCATGACAAACAATGAGAGGAGATAGGAAATACTTTAAGTGGACATCCAAAGCACAAAGAAGCTTTGAATTGTTGAAGCAAAAAGTGACAGAGCAACCAGTGTTAGCATTACTTAATTTTGGAAAATTATTTCAAGTTGATTGTGATGCAAGTGGAAATGCAATAGGAGCAGTGTTGAGACAAGAAGGGAGACCCATAGCTTATTTTAGTGAGAAGTTGAATGATGCCAAAAGAAGATATTCAGTTTATGATAAGAAATTCTATGCCATAATTCAAGCCTTGAAGAAGTGGAGACATTATTTTTTTCCTAAGGAGTTTGTGTTGTATATTGATCATCAAGATTTGCAATATTTGAACAGTCAAGGAAAGTTGAACCAGAGACATATGAGGTGGGTTGATTTCTTGCAGAGTTATACATTTGTGTTGAATCATAGGAGTGGCAAGTCAAACAAAGTTGCAGACGCATTGAGCAATAAAAGGAATTTCCTGGCAAAGATGAGGATAGAAGTATTGGGTTTTGAAGAACTGAAGCACATGTATGATGATGATTTAGATTTTATAGAAGAATGGAGATAATGTAAAGAGCCAATAGAGACAGACCGAAGCCAATGGTTGGATTATTTCATCTAGGAATTCAGTTGTGTATTCCAAGGAGTTCAATGAGGGATAATTTGATCAAGGAAAATCATAGTGGAGGATTAGCAAGATATTTGTGAGTTGATAAGATAGTAGCTTTGGTGAGTGAACACTATTTTTTACCATAGATATATAAGGATGTTAGGAAGTATGTTCAAAGTTGTAGAATTTTTTAAGTAGCCAAAGGGAGTAGTCAGAATACTAGATTGTATAACCCTTTGATAGTACCAAAGAGACCTTGGGGAGATATAAGCATGGATTTCATATGGGGATTACCAAGAACATAGAGAGGACATTATTCTATAATGGTAGTAGTGGACAAATTTTCTAAGATGGCACATTTCATTCCTTACAAGAAGACTAATGATGTTGTGCATGTTGTTGACTTATTTTTCAAGGAGATTGTGAGACTACATGGATTAAACCTAAGAGTATAGTTTCAAATAGGGACACCAAGCTCATTGGATACTTTTGGAGGACATTGTGGAAAAATATGAAGATAGATTTAAAGTTTAGTTCAACATATCGCCCACAAATAGATGGACAAACATAAGTGGTAATAGAAGTTTGAGTAACTTGTTAAGATTTTTGTTTGGAGACAAGGTAAGAAATTGGGATATAATTCTACCACAATCAGAGTTTGCATACAATAATTCAATAAACTGGAGTATAGGGAAGACACCATTTGAGATTGTGGCAGGGATACATCCTAGAGGAGTTGTGGAGCTCAAAAACATTAGTATGGAAAACAAGAGAAGTGTAGAAGTAGAAGAGTTTGCAAGATTCATGGAAACATTGCATAATCAAGTCTGGAAGCACTTGGAGGACATGAAAATTAAGTACAAGGAGAAGGTAGATGAGAAACGAAGACATAAGGAATTTGTTATTGGAGATGAAGTTATGGTATATCTCAAGAAGGAAAGATTCCTAGTGGGAACATACAATAACTTGAAAATGTGGAAGATTGGACAATGTAAGATTCTAAGGAAGTTATCCACACTTTGCGCCTTAATTCAAAATTCAATTTACATCAAGATAGGTTGGAATGGGCCTAATATAAATCCCACACAAGATAAAGTTACTTTCTTATTCTTTCCAAACATCAAATGTGTTAGGTCGGCCCAAAAATAGACCTAAACACAAAACTTTCATGTGTACATGCAATTCGCCAAACATGCGACCTCAAAGCTTGATCTTCCTTCGAATTCCCATTCAATCGATAACTAATAGCTTATCCTCATCATCATAGAACAAAATAATTATCTATGAAGAAATGCATAATCTCCCACACTAATACACTGTACAAAAAGTAACTTTGATATACAAGGCTGAGCACTGTCATTCATATCTTTTGGGAAACCTCATAGAATGTCAAAAAATTTTGAATATAGTTGTACCTGATGATCTAAAAACTATATTGAGAATCACAGAGTGATATCTCCACTTTCGGTGAAGTGTGGACCCAAAAACTAATGCACTGAACCTTGAACTGCTAGAGGAAATACTTAGCCAATTTCTTGATAAGCCATACTTTTCAGACCAACTTGCACTATACATATGTCTTCAAAAAAATGCTTCCAAACTATGTTAGGATGATCATAACAATGCTGACATCAATGAGAACATTGGATCATGCAATATATGTACACTTCATTCTCATGTTTCCAACCTACATCATCAATGAAATACTTCCAACTTCCAACATAAACCACATAACATCTCCAAATCTAATCCATTATATAGCACTTAAAAAGATATTTCTATTGATTATAAGAAGTATAAAATTTGGACACTTTATGCACAAGATTGTTGAAAAATGAAAGTGAAATTGTAGCTTAAAACTTGTAAAACTATGAGACTGTAGATTTAATTAAGTGTTCTTTGTCACAATTATTTGTGTATGACGAATTTGTTTAGATCAATTTTACCAATTGTAGAAAGAGAAATAAGATTGTAGAAGAATGAGACAAGAAGATAGAAGTGACACAACATATACATGGAGAAACCCTTTCGGGAAAAAACTCCACCAGAATCAATAGTGCTTATATTATTTAACCTTAGAACAAGATTACAATAATACTATATCAATCCTTGATTAATATGCTTTCTTTGCCTTCAATAATCCTTCTTCACAACCTGCAAAAAACTCTCATACACTTTATGTAGCACAAGCTATCCATGCATTCCATGTGACCAAGCATGAATCCACACATCCCATGCCATGCTTCAAACCCTCACACATGCACAAGCTCAACTTGCTAACCTGCAACAAAATCTGATAAAACTCTCTTCAACTTGCTGCAATTAATAGACAATAGTGAGCCTTGAAAACTCCAAAGAGTTGTCAATTAAAAAGCACAAATCTTATCTCAAAAACCTACACCTATTCTTTGCAAGTAGAGTTCCAATGTGTAACAAGAAGTCAAATTCAATATCTCCTCAATTTAGGTGCCCCAAACTGAACTCCTAATTGATCATTGGTCAAGAATAATATTTCAAGCTTCTCATCAAAGTTGGCGCCCAAGAATGGGCCCACTTAACCCAGCCTTGTAAATATCTTCTCATGCAAAAGGTGTTAACTCCAAGATGCCAACTTGGGTGCCCAAGGTGGGTCCAAGTCAATCTTAGTTAACTGAAACATATCTCTCCATCAATTCATGCAAACATTATGCATGATTGATCATCCCCACTTAACTAAATGTATCCACCTGTTATTTGTCATGTAACTGAAGTCATTAGTCATGCAACTCAAGTCAATTGAAGTCAACTAGCATTCAACTCAAACTAACTACATGCAACTGAAGATAACTAAACCATAACTAAACTGAACTGAACTGAATTGAACTCCACTCATGTAAATATCAATCCCTACTTTGTAGGATCTAAACATGCATTACTGAAGTGTTATCAATCCTCCAAATAGTTAACTTAAGCAAGGTGGGTTCCACCTCCATGTGGGTGCCCCATGTGCTCCTATCTTGTAGGATCTCTTCTTGGACATCCCCACATGTTCCTATCATTTAGGAATAATCACAAATGTCAATTCACATGTTCATTTCATTCGAAGTTAATCTCTTTCTAATCCTTGTGTTGGGGAACACTTTCCAAGGACTTAGGAGATACATGAAATTTGTTTAGGATTGCAATTAAATGGCATCCTATTCCCAACATTCTCCCACTTGACATTATAAATTGCAATTGATCTAAACAGATTAATCACACACAAAGAATTGTGACAAAGAACACTTGATTAAATCTACAGTCTCATAGTTTTACAAGTTTTAAGCTACAATTTCACCTTCATTTTTCAACATTTGGTATTAGAGCTAATGATTGGTTAGGGTTTGGGACGCCTTTCTCTTAAAATTTTGAAGTTCTTTTGGTTGTAGTGCGAGCTTTGATACCAAATGTTGAAAAATGAAGGTGAAATTGTAGCTTAAAACTTGTAAAACTATGGGACTGTAGATTTAATTAAGTGTTCTTTGTCACAATTCTTTGTGTATGATTAATCTATTTAGATCAATTTTACCAATTGTAGAAAGAGGCAGAAGATTGTTGAAGAATGAGACAAGAAGATAGAAGTGACACAGCATATACGTGGAGAAACCCTTTTAGGAAAAAACTCCCCCATAATCAATAGTGCTTGTATTATTTAACCTTAGAACAAGATTACAATAATATTGTATCAATCCTTGATTGATATGCTTTCTTTGCCTTCAACAATCCTTCTTCACAACCTGCACAAAACTCTCATACGCTTTCTATAGCACAAGCTATCCATGCATTCCATGTGACCAAGCATGAATCCACACATCCCATGCCATGCTTCAAACCCTCACACATGCACAAGCTCAACCTACTAACCTGCAACAAAATTTGATAAAACTCTCTTCAACTTGCTGCAATTAATAGACAATAATGAGCCTTGAAAACTCCACAGAGTTGTCAATTACAAAGCACAAAGCTTATCTCAAAGACCTATGCCTATTCTTTGCAAGTAGAGTTTCAATGTGTAACAAGAAGTCAAATCTAATATCTCCTCAATTTAGGTGCCCCAAACTGAACACCTAGTTAATCGTTGGTCAAGAAAATGTCTTCCAAGCTTCTCCTCAAAGTTGGCACCCAAGAATGGGCCCACTTAACTTATCCTTGTAAATATCTTCTCATGCAAAAGATGTTAACTCCAAGATGCCAACTTGGGTGCCCAAGGTGGGTCCAAGTCAATCTTAGTTAATTGAAACATATCTCTCCATCAACTCATGCAAAAATTATGCATGATTGATCATCCCCACTTAACTAAATGTATCCACCTACTATCTGTCATGCAACTAAAGTCATTAGTCATGCAACTCAAGTCAACTGAATTCAACTAACATTCAACTCAAACTAACTACATGCAACTGAAGATAACTGAACCATAACTGAACTAAACTGAACTAAACTGAACTAAACTAAACTAAACTAAACTAAGTTGAACTAAACTAAACTAAACTAAGCTGAACTGAACTCTGCTCATGTAAATATCAATCCCTACTTTGTAGGATCTAAACAAGCATTATTGAAGTGTTATCAATCCTCCAAATAGTTAACTTAAGCAAGGTGGGTTCCACCTTCCATGTGGGTGCCCCATGTGCTTCTATCTTGTAGCATCTCTTCTTGGACATCCCCACATGTTCCTATCATTTAGGAATAATCACAAATGTCAATTTACATGTTCATTTCATTCAAAGTTAATCTTTTTCTAATCCTAGTGTTGGGGAACACTTTCCAAGGACTTAAGAGATACATGAAGTATGTTTAGGATTGCAATTAAATGGCATCCTATTCCCAACAAATATATGAACTCTCTAAGCACAAAACACAAAACTAACTTCCATATACCATTTTTTTTATCAAAAATAGTAAACATGGAAAAATATTGATACCACAGTGTAGTGCTCAAAAATATTTTTTCATAGACTATAAAAAGTTAAAAGTAAAACTCTTGGGTGAAAATTATGGCATCTAGAATAAAACTACCCCTTATGGAAACTCAAACTTAGCATTTGTGGATGCTAGGTAATGGGAATTTAGTGTGACTAGTGGTTGGCCAATGATGGAGGCACTCTAGGAGCCAAATTAGGCAACACCGCTCATGATAGGTTGCACTAGGTGTCACCCCTACGACTTGGGCATGATTAAGATTTTTCCTTTCCATGCAACCAAGGGCTAAATCAAGTCAATAGTGGCCATTGTTGCCCCATATGGCTAGTGGTTGGCATGCTAGCCCCCTACACCTTTATACTTACTAACATCAACACAACTAGTAGTTAATTTTTTTTAAGATTTATAGCCAATATAAAATGCTCATAATTTCTCAATAGCTATTATGCCTAAAACTTGGAAACTTCTTTCTTGGTACATTTTTCTGCACTATATGATTATATAGATCATATAAATATTTTTAGCAACCGATTTTTTTCATATAGCCCCAGAAAAGGAAAAAATGACACCAAAATATATATTTCATATATGAAAATACAAGTTTTTGGGCCTTCTAAACTAAATGGTGAAGTTTTCTTTTTCCTAAGAATCCTCTAGAAAAAGCTCACTCCCAAAACCCTCATAGAAAGAGCCCAACTCAAAAAATCAAATGGAAAATATCAATCAAACCCTAGATCTGCAACAACCCAAGTATGTAAACACAATTATAACTTTCAAAATTCTTTCATTCTTTTCCTATAAAGCCATGGATTCAACCATGCACAAAAATCTACTCCTAAGGATTAACAATACTACGGAGATCTCATCCCACAACCTAACAACAAATGAAAGAAAATTTACAATCATAATGAACTATTTCTGCATAGCCCCAAGAGAGAAAAACATGCAAACAAGTATTCAAAATCCACAATACAAAAGAACAGAAAAACATACCATCAAGATGAAATAAGATATATCCTAGGAAAACCCTTATGGGGGAAATCCCCAACCTCCAAAAGAATCCACACTCAATGTATTATCTCATGAATAAATATTACAATACATTTGTAAAATATCCATGAATACCTTTGAAATATCAAGCTCTCTACATGCATTCATTGTGAACAAGAAAATGAGAATATGTAACCATGCATCTAAATCCATACTCCCCCTCCTCACATGTGCAACCTACAAGAGATACTCAATCTAGTCAACCTCAAACTAACTACTCATGTGATTTTCTTTTTAGAAATAAGTTTGCACAAAACCATAAAGTGGTATTGCATAAACCATGAGACTAATATTATGAGCTTACAAAACCACTTCTCCATTTAATTTTTGGTACTAATTTTTCCCACTATTAAACGTTTTCCTAATGTACAAACCCACTTTAAATATAAAAATTATCCCAATATTACATACAACATATAAAGTGACCTCAAGAATGTTTAACACATATGATGCAAACATCCCTAAATCCCCTAGGTGCACCACAAATAATATATATTTTTACATTATAACATTTGCAAGGTGAATAACACACCTTTATCTCAATACTTTATTCAAACTTGTGCTAGTTGTTCTCCTATGAATGCTTGACTTGTTGACATATTGTATTAGAAAAGTGTTATGAGTATATTGGTTCAAGATGTAGAAGCTAGGTTTTTTCCTAGAAATAAATTTCTTGGAATAAACATTGTGTCATTGTGGTATAATATTTTGCATGTATATTTTCTTTTGAAACTATTAAATCACTTTTGCATGCATTTCTCTCCCATTGATTGGTGTTTTGTTATTTTATCCTTTCATTTTGTACCAATCAACTCTATTTCCTAGGTAGTAGGAAAAAATAGACTAATCTTCATCGACTGGAAGTCATGCACATAAGGTCTTCATTTTTAGGGAAAATAGCAAGTAGATCATGATTGGATATGGAATGATTTAATGGCACCAAATTTGAGTTATGGAAGCTCAAATGGAGGATTTGTTGATAGATAGAAATCTATGGTTAGCAATCTCTAGAAGTAAACCTATAGGTATGAAGGATGGAGACTAGGATATGTTAGATGAGAAATCCAAAATACTCATTCAACTTTGTTTGGAGGATTTAAATCTTTTGAATATTATGGAAGAACCCACTAATAAAATCCTGAGAAAAGTTAGGATAGTTGTATTACGATAAATCCCTACTAAACATTTTTTTCTATGGAAGAAGTTGTATACGAGGATGGGTAATAGGCAATTGTTGGGTTATTAAATGCATTTTACACCATTCTAAGCTAGTTATAGTCTATCAATGTGAAGATGTAAGGAGAAGATTATTAATGGTCATATTGTGTTCTTTCTACACTCATGGGACAATCTAGTGATGGCCATTGAAATTACTACTTCAAAATTTGTACTTAATGAGGTAGTGGCGTCTCTTATTTAAGAGGAAATGAGGTGGAAGGATTCTAAATTCACCAAGGAAGCAATAGTTGTTCATTGATGGAAAAAAGAAAAAGGAAAAGAGAAAATACAATTCTAGGGGGAGATCTAGGTCTCTTGGTAAATCCAAGGTAAAATTATGGAAACATCATATGAAAGGCCACATCAAGAAGTGTTTGGAAAATATGTCTCAACCTTACATTCCTAATGTTCATTTTGATAAAAAAAATTATGAACTTGTTATTTCATCTTTTAATGATTGTCTTCTTGTGGGAGATTTGGTATCTTATTTGGAGGATGGTTGGATTTCTATTGACCTCACATGAGTAAGTTGACATCCCACTTTGAATTGGCATGGTTTGGCCATGTGTCAACACCTTATGGTGTGTAAGGTCATCATGATGAGACTTACATATTATAGGTTCTATGATGTATATAAGAGAATATAAAAGGGATGTTACAAGAATCTTGACCAATATTATGATAGACATGGACACTTTTCTTGAGGCATCTTTGGATGTTTGAATGAATACAAATTAAGGTGCCCAAATTTGGATGTTCAAATATAATATATATGACACTATAAGAAGTTTACTAAAAATATCCAAGAGGATCTCTTACCAAGGATGGTGATGGAATTTGTTGTCTTGGTTTGGAAACTATACCTCCTATGGTATTGTTAATGGTTTTCCTAAACCATTCATGGTTTCCAAATTTTTCTTTGCCTATTTATTAAGGTGTGAGATTTATGAGGAGTTTTCTTTGTAGGGTTATGTTGCCATATTTCCTCTAGATGATAAAAATGTGATCTCCATGTTAAGGATCTAAGCATGTAAGTGTATTGCAACACATTTTTTTGTAAATTAATCCATTCTTTTGGTGCTTTTGGATTGTGGAATTTTTTTACCTAAAATTGTTTTCCTCACATATATTGGTGTTTCTTTTCTTTTGTCTATTATTTTTCTAGTTTTCTTAATTCTTGTTCTTAGATGTGTTAATTTACATGCCATTATGTTACCAAAATTTAATTATATCTTAAATATATTTTATTTTCCTTAAAGGGTTAATGTGTGAAATTATCTATATCTTGATTCCACTTTATGGTGGCATAGTTACATGCATATGTATCTAGCATGTTGATCCAAAAAATTACACTACTTCTTTCCTTACAATTGGTATTTGAGTTATGGTGGTTCCATATTTTGCATATACTTTCATGTACTTGAATGTGATTTGATATTGCTTTCATGTTTGTGCATGTGATAGGTCCATGGTGTTTGAGGTTTTGGATATTTCTTCTTTAGTAATTTATTATCCTAGCAAAATTAAGGAAATGTGTCAAAAGAAAATAGTTGATTATTAATCCTTATATAAGTGGAAGTCTTGTACTTGATCTTATTTTTAAGTGTATAACAGGTATTTCAAGGATGGATAGGGTAGAGTATTGTCAAGTTGGTCATGTGTTTGCATATAGTGTGATATTGACCTAAAGCTCCTATTTAAAAACGTGGTGGCTATGTTCTTGTTTTTTTTTGTTCATGTGTAGCAGAGTGCTCATGTTGAGTGTCTATTTTTGGATCTCTAGATACATGGAAAAGCATTGGTTTTCTTGACTACATTTTGGTGTTCATATGTTAGGTACTTGGTTTTAGTACCTGACATTTGAAGGCAGTATTTTATTAGCACTAAGTGCATGTAGGCTATAGAATTGGTAATTGGATGACCTAGAAGCTTTTGGAATAGTTTAGTTTCTCCATATGTATGTATGAGGGGGTCTACTCCACCTAACACCCACACAAAATACAACATAAATCAACACAAAAAATGTAGGAAAAATACAACCCACATTCAATCACCTTCAGAAAATGAAATTATAAATTCAAAAATTACAATGCTACAACCACATGGGCTTTGATTCATTACAAATAAAATCAACTCTTTAAGAAAATCTATTATCCAGAGCCACAATCTGCACTAATGGAGTCGTCGCCTATAACCCCATTTCCACCCTTTATTTGACACTAATAACTGCCTTAAAATGTTTTAGAAAGTGTAACCCCTCCTTTTGTTTTGGCGCCAAAAGTCCATCCATTCAATTTCCTGCCTAAGAAGATATTTTATTGAAATTCACTTTTTGGTGGAATAGCTTCTCAAAGCCATAACTTGACTCGGGTGTTTGATTTTCTATTATAATATATTGTTGGAAATCTTTTGAACAGATCTACAATGTCAAAATCAAATTAAGATCATTTCATCTATTTTTCAAGTATTTTTAGACTTCCAAGGGTTTCAAATTTGAGTTTGAAGTTATATTGGAGAAATTACTCAAGACAAAAAACTTTAATATCTCCAAACAGTACAAGTAAAAAATACTGAGATGATTCTTCTACCATTGGATACATTTTTCAATTATCCTCCTTAAGGTAAACTTTCAAGTCCATATGAGCCTATTTAGGTCAACTTACTAAAAATAGTAAATGACTTTGTTTGACCTTTTCTGAATTTTGACTATTGTACACCCCTTAAGTGTCATCATGGGACTCAAAACCACAAAATAAAATGAGTTTTTTTTTTTGGGTGATGCAAAATTTCCCCTACACCACTGTATGCTCTTGTATTATGCATACACATAATTTAGGTTGTAGAATTGGAAATGTTTGGTGTCCTAGAGTTCATAGATAACCTCTTCTTCCTATTGGTTGGTTGTACTTTGATGCTTTAGATTCATGTTGACTACATATATGTGTTCTATAGATTTTTTATTCAACATCTATGTTTACGCTTATCAATGATATTTCTTTATTTTAGTTTAACTATTTTGATGTTTCTAGACTTATGGATCTTATAGATGATAGCTAAAATTAGATTTGCAAGTATGTCATTGACATGAATTGTTTTGCAAGTTTTGAATTTTTAACCAAAACCTATGGTGATGTGGATCTATAAAGACTATTTTTCAAATTGTGAATTAAATTGGGGTGTTTCTAGATGAAAATGTAGTTGAAGATTTGCATGCATTCGTTGTGTATGGTTTGAGGAGGTTGGTTACATATTTCTTAGTGTAGAGGTGTTGGTCCATTCTAGATCATTTACTATTCCTATTTGCTAGTTGATTTCTTGAGTTGATTTTATCTTCAATTGTAGATTTGTGGAAAATCAGATCTAGGTTTGGTATGGTGTTTAACTCATGAAGAATCTACATTATTATCTATTGTCTCTATTTTTCTTATTACTAATGTTGTGTTGATTTTCTTGGAGGATTCATGTAGTGTTGCATTGAGATCTATAAATTGTGCAATTTTGGGATTGTATATACCTATAGTTTGCATAGATAGCTTAGATATGGGTTGTCTCTACCCATAAATCTTTGTAGTACTAATGTTGTCTCGTTGTATCATGGTTTGATTCTCTTGTGTGTTTCTTTCTTTCTTTTTTCTTAAAAGAATACATCTAAAATCCCCTCCTTTCACTTGGGGTGTATTTCCTTTTTCATCCTTCATTTTATACCTCTTATTTGTTGCATTCAACAAAAATTATCTTTCTCACATTATCAACTACATTTATGAGTTTCAAATCTTTTGGAAATAAATTTGGTTGTCATTTCCTTTATTCCCAAAACCATCTACCATACTTTACATAAATACTATGTTGCACTAACTATAGTCCCATCTCTTAAGTGTATGCGCATAAAAAAAAATCTATTTGGCTTCCCATTGAGGTTGAAAGATCAAAATAGCAACTTGACCGTCCTTGCAAGCCCATGTATAGTTTCCCCCTTTTTCTTTGTCCTAGATGTAAGTGTGAAACTTTTGGCATTCAAACCCTTAAAGAAGTTTTCTTCACTTATTGGTAGTTTGGCCATCAAGTTTTCCAACAGTAGTCAAACTCATTTTATGAACATATTATTTATCTCTTCTAGTACCACTTTTATGATTTATTTGCTATATTTTTCATTGTGCAAGTTGTTATACACTATTCTTTTTCTATGTAGAGAACATAGGGACGATCTCACTAATGTCTTATGGGCACACCATATTTAAATTGGAAAATTAGATTGTGTTTCTCTTGATAACCTAAATTTTACGTCTATAGCTCTCCTTTAGATCCGCTATTTCAATTGGCTTATCCAAGTCCGATTTCTATTTCTTCAATTAACATATACACCACACTTGTGTGTAAAGCAAACATGTGTGTGTATATTATATGCATCTATAGCTAGGTTGTCTTGAATTAACAAATGTGTGTGTGAATTTAAGATGACCTAGCTATAGAAACATACAATATATATGCATGTGTCTATAGCTAGGTTATCTTAAATTAACACACACACATATTAAATTCACTATATATACTTAAATTCACTAAGTGTGTGTGTGTGCATATTGTTGGAGAAGAGGAGATCTAAAAACACAATCTAATGATATCTTCCAATAGTGTCTAAATTGTACAATGAGTGTCTTGCATATGTAGGAAAAGTAGAGCGGGTAAGAAGGTGAGATTAAAAGATTGACTACCCTTCCAATTGTGCAACACGCGTAAGCTCATATGGAAAGTGTTTGAGCATGTGTAAATGTGCATAAAATAGATATCTCAAAAGGTGAGTACATGTGTCTCAACCACATGAAGTGAGACAAAAAGGTAAAATTACCTAAGTGGATACTTAACTAGTGTGAATGTGTCAACCTAAAAATGATGATATGCTAACTAGATATGAAATAACCCTTTTTACACTAACACCCCTTGAAGTGCAACTTAGGGAGGATAAATACAATGATGATGGGTCCCAACTACTTAGCCATGTTAGGTACCAATGTTCAAATTTCTCATAAATAGAGTAAAGGAGAAAACCTACTAAAAAAAACTCTCCAAAAGAGAAATGATACAATGAAGATGTACGAGTGAAGAAGATAGAAGATAAAAGGACTCATGATGACCCCCCAAGGACTACTATCTCATAAGTACAATAAAATCTCCCCCCATAGGGGAGAAATGAGAGAAGGTCGATGTGACCTCCCAAAAGGTGAGAAGGAAAGAACTCCATGCAAAAAAATTTCCCTCCCAAAACGAGATGAGAAGAGAAACCATGCAACCTCCCCTTAAAATGTCTCTTGTAGTGTCAATAGATACTCGAAACTAGATGCTAAAGATGATCCATGATCATTAAACAAAATTTCTCCCCTTGGGAAGAAACATCACCACAAATGTGTGCAAGATGACTTCCCCTTGATAGGAATATGTAAGAAGTACGAAGAATGTCTTTGAATTTGCACATGATCTAAAGACCTAGATGATTCCCATGATGATGTCTTGAATGATGCTCAAATATGTCCAAGCCAATGCTAAACTGTGACAAATGTTGATAGGATAAATTAGGTGCCATATAGGAATCAAGTGCAACAACCATGGATGTATGGTGACAATTGGGCTAATGAGAACTTGATGAAATCAAAATGGATGGTAATTGAGTCGAATGTGTAAACTCATGAATATATATAGAATCTCACAATAGAAGTGTATGTAAACAAAGCAAAAACAAGATCAAAAGATGTATATGGAGTGACAACGATGTTGATGTGATTTTCATCAAATAGAAGACAAATGTCCTCATTAGTGTCTTCCAAATCTACAATGAAAGACTCTACAAACAAGGATGATGTCTCGTAGAAATACATCCCAATGTGGCAAATATGAAAAATGATATCAATGTCATAAGGTATAGAATCATTAAAAACCATGGAGATATCAACACTAGATTTAGACATGTAGCAATATATGATAGAAGAGATGAGATTTCAATGCAAGTGATGGGGCTACATGGTTCATCCTCAAAAGATGGTGATGTCTCACAAGATGTCTAAGTGAGAACATGTGATATTTTTGCATGTGTTGGACTTCAGTGATTAACAAAATCAATATTGTGATCGAGAATAAGTTGTTTCATTTCATCGATTTCATGATAATGCAATCTTCTATTGTATGTCTTTTCTTCCCATAATATCCAAACTTGATTTTCTATTTATTATGAGCATTATGAACAATACTCAAATGGAAAGAAATTAGTGTGAGAGATATGATCACATGAACAACAAAATCAAAAACAAAAACACCTAGATTACCCCATGATTTGATTAGTGTTGAAATATAGCCCCCCTAGAAAATGTGCAAGAGAAAATTACAAGTTTACGATTGTATGTCTAAATCAACCATTTATAATGCATGATGATTTTGCAATTTATGATAAAATGGGTTATCCAAATCTTAATTTTACATGCAATACTAAATTCCTTGTTAAATGTTGATATGTGTTAAAAAAAAAGTTTGCAAAATTTTAATAATCAATGTGAAAGTTATGCCCCATTAAAATTTACATACAAATTGTGACTTTGAAGGCCAAAAACTAGTTTAAAACAGCAAAATTTAAGAAAATGGATTGTGGCATTTCATTTGTGATGGAAAGAGCTTTTCATTGACTATTTGAACTTGAAAAATGGACTCCTCATTCACAAGTTATGAAAAACGGAAACAACCCCTCCTTTACAAGCACTTTGACGTGTTAATAATTGTTTAGCAAGTAAATAATGTTAATAGTTAATGTGAAAGGTTGGCTTTCAATAACTGTACAATCAATGCTATGTTAATAACAAATTTTACAAGAAATGCTAACAACTACCGTTTGTAGTCTTTGTGCGAAGTGGAAGTTTTACCAAGTCTTAATGTGGATGTGGATAAGTCCTCATGGAATGGTTGTTTGAAAGGTTGTGTTGTCCAAGTCAACAAGCTACCACATTTTGTTGTATGGGATTGTTTCAAGTGAGCCAAGCGACAAAATCTTTAGTACATAAGGTGCCCCTCATGATTGATATTTATGGATCAACCAGAAAAGCCAAATTTTCTTGAAAAGATTTTCACTGGAAACTGGTCCCAACAATGAATCCATCCGCTACAGGCTCTCCATACTAACAAAATTTTAATCACTTCTTGGTGTGTGGAAAATGGGGGATTTAGTGCTTCACTTACGATTTGTATCTTTAAATATAGACACAAAAGCATTGCACACGTAAATCTAGGAAAGTTTTGTTGAGATAAAAATTGAATGCGCTGAAAATCGACAGAATGTGTTTGATTGGGCAAAACCATGCTCATTTGATGAAAATTGCATTGTTTGGGCGACTCTTCCTCAGATACGAGCACTTCGTTCTCTACCCAGATGACAATAAAGTGGATAATACAAGCCCTTAGACAGCAATGTAGAGCTCCCACCATTGTAAGGCTACTTTCAACCCTTTTTCATGGATGGCATAAGGGCACAAGAAATTTGCGAACCCTTTATATGAATGGTGAAAGGGTGGGTGCAAGCGATTAAAGTTGAAGATGCATAAACCCGAGGGCGCAAATCAATTGATAGCGGCTTCCAACCTTTGGCTTCTTTGATAAAGTTGAGCCTTTGTTTGTAGTCCCATGTACATTGAAATCTCTTGTTTAGGGACTCACGAGCAGCAATGGCAATGGCAAAGAGAGTCGACCTCAACAAGGTCGAACAAGGCCAATGTGACATTGCCCACAATAGGCAATAGACTAAGGGCCAAATGACCAGAAGTTGAACTAGAAGACCTAACTAGAAGACCTACAAAAATTACCAAAAAATAATGAAAATAGTAGGGGCATCTTCGCTCTGTGCAAAAAAAAAAATTACTGTTTGCCAAAAAAATTATGGAAGAACCCACTAATAAAATCCTTTGAGAAAAGTTAGGATAGTTGTATTAGGATAAATCCCTGCTAAACAAGTTTTTTTTTCTATGGAAGAAGTTGTATACGAGGATGGGTAATGGGGACTCGATTTGTTGGGTTCTTGAATGCATTTTACACCATTGTAAGCTAGTTATAGTCTATCAGTGTGAAGATGTAAGGAGAAGATTATTAATGGTCATATTGTGTTCTTTCTAGACACATGGGACAATCTAGTGATGGCCATTGCAATTACTACTTCAAATTTGTACTTGATGAGGTAGTGGATTCTCTTATTTAAGAGGAAATAAGGTGGAAGGATTCTAAATTCACAAAGGAAGCAATAGTTGTTCATTGATGGAAAAAAGAAAAAGGAAAAGAGAAAATATAATTCTAGGGGGAGATCTAGGTCTCTTGGTAAATCCAAGGTAAAATTATGGAAACATCATATGAAAGGCCACATCAAGAAGTGTTTGGAAAATATGTCTCAACCTTGCATTGCTAATGTTCATTTAGATACAAAAAAGTATGCACTTGTTATTTCATCTTTTAATGATTTTGTCTTCTTGTGGGAGATTTGGCATCTTATTTGGGGGATGTTTGGATTTCTATTGACCTCACATGAGTAAGTTGACATCCCACTTTGAATTGGCATGGTTTGGCCATTTGTCAACACCTTATGGTTTGTAAGGTCATCATGATGAGACTTACATATTATAGGTTCTATGATGTATATAAGAGAATATAAAAGGGATGTTACAAGAATCTTGACCAGCATTATGATAGGAGTGGACACTTTTCATGAGGCATCTTTGGATGTTTGAATGAAGACAAATCGAGGTGCCCAAATTTGGGTGTTCAAATATGATATATATGACACTGTAAGAAGTTTACTAAAAATAGCCAAGAGGATCTTTTACCAAGGATGGTGATGGAATTTGGTGTCTTGGTTTGGTAACTATACCTCCAATGGTATTGTTGTCTCCTATGGTATTATTAATGGTTTTCCTAAACCATTCATGGTTTCCAATTTTTTTTTTGTCTATTTATTTAGCTATTTGGGTTGAGATTTATGAGGAGTTTTCTTTCTAGGGTTATGTTGTCATATTTCCTCTAGATGAGAAAAATGTGATCTCCATGTTAAGGATCTAAGCATGTAAGTGTATTTCAACACATTTTTTTGTAAATTAATCCATTCTTTTGCTGATTTTGAATTGTGGATTTTTTTACCTAAAATGGTTTTCCTCACGTATATTGGTGTTTCTTTTCTTCTGTCTATTATTTTTCTAGTTTTCTTCATTCTTGTTCTTAAATGTGTTAATTTACATGCCATTATGTTAACAAAATTTAATTATATCTTAAATATATTTTACTTTCCTTAAAGTGTTAATGTGTGAAATTATTTATATCTTGATTCCACTTTACGGTGGCATAGTTGCATGCATATGTATCAAGCATGTCGATCCAAAAAATTACACTACTTCTTTCATTACAATTGGTATTTGAGTTATGGTGGTTCCATATTTTGCATATACTTGCATGTACTTGCATGTACTTGCGTGTGAGTTGATATTGCTTGCATGTTTGTGCATGTGATAGGTCCATGGTGTTTGAGGTTTTAGATATTTCTTCTTTTGTAATTTATTATCCTAGCAAGATTAAGGAATTGTGTCAAAAGAAAATAGTTGATTGTTATTACTTATATAAGTGGAAGTTTTGTACTTGATCTTATTTTTAAGTGTATAACAGGTATTTCAAGGATGGATAGGGTAGAGTATTGTCAAGTTGGTCAAGTGTTTGCATATAGTGTGAAATTGACCTAGAGCTCCTATTTAAAAACATGATGGCTATGTTCTTCTTTTTTGGTCGTGTGTAGTAGAGTGCTCATGTTGGGTGTCTATTTTTGGATCTCTAGATACATGGAAAAGCATTGGTTGTCTTGACTACATTTTGGTGTTCATATGTTGGGTACTTGGTTTTAGTACCTAACATTTGAAGGCAGCAGTTTATTAGCACTAAGTGCATGTAGGCTATAGAGTTGGTAATTGGATGACCTAAAAGCTTTTGCAATAGTTTAGTTTCTCCATATGTATGTATGAGGGGGTCTACTCCACCTAACACCCACACAAAATACAACATAAATCAACACAAAAAATGTAGGAAAAATACAACCCATGTTCAATCACCTTCAAAAAATGAAATTATAAATTCAAAAATTACAATGCTACAACCACATGGGCTTTGATTCATTACAAATAAAATCAACTCTTTAAGAAAATCTATTATCCAGAGCCACAATCTGCATTTATGGAGTCATCGCCTATAACCTCACTTCCACCCTTTATTTGACACCAATAACTGCCTTAAAATGTTATAGAAAGTGTAACCCCCCCTTTTGTTTTGGTGCTAAAAATCTGTCCATTCAATTTCCTGCCTAAGAAGATATTTTATTGAAATTCACTTTTTGGTGGAATAGCTTCTCAGAGCCATAACTTGACTTGGGTGTCTAATTTGCTATTATAATATATTGTTGGAAATCTCTTGAAGAGATCTACAACACTGAAATCATCTAAAGATCATTTCGTCTATTTTTCAAGTTTTTTTAGGCTTCCAAGGGTTTCAAATTTGAGCTTGAAGTTATATTGGAGAAATTACTCAAGATGAAAACATTAATATCTCCCAATGGTACAAGTACAAAATATTGAGATGATTCTTCTACCATTGTATACATTTTTCAACTATGCTCCTTAAGGTAAAATTTAAAGTCCATATGAGCCCATTTAGGCCAACTTATTAAAAATAGTAAGTAACTTTGTTTGACATTTTTTTACTTTTGACTAGCGTACACCCCGTAAGTGTCATCATGGAACACAAAACCACAAAATAAAATGAGAAAAACATTTCTTTGGGTGATGCAAAATTGCCCCTACACCATTGGATGCTCTTGTATTATGCATGCACATGATTTAGGTTGTAGAATTTGCAATGTTTGGTGTCCTAGAGTTCATAGATAACCTCTTCTTCCTATTGGTTAGTTGTACTTCGATGCTTTAGATTCATGTTGACTACATATATGGGTTCTATAGATTTTGTATTCTATGTTTACTTATCAATGATGTTTATATTTTGATGTTTGAATGGATCAGATGATATAAAATTCTGGTGCAGTTTAACCAAATATTGATTGATGTTTTTTCAAATACTTATAGATTTGGTAAGGAATAGCTAAAATATAGCTATTTGCAAGTATGTCTTTGACCATGAATCTGCATGTTGTGTTTGATGGAATTTGTTAAGATCCTATAAACCTAATGGTAGTTGTTGTCTCCTATGATTATATTTTATGGTTTTCATTGTGAATTAGGTTGGGCAGATTGAGATCAAAGTATTGAAGATTTGCATCCATTCGTTGTTATGTTGTTTGAGGAGAGTTGGTGTTCTCTCAGTGTAGGAGGTATTCCAATTGATCATTTCAACTATTCCTATTTGCTAAATTATCCATTCTTTTGCTTCATTTGTATATTTGTGGCTAAATCAGATCTACACACATCATGAACTCTATGTTATTTGTTTCTATTGTTTTTCTCTTATTCTTTTCTTGATTTCATCATTGGAGGGTTTCTCTGGTTGTTGCATTCTATATATTGCCGTTACCTAATGTTGCATTGTACTTGATTATGGGTTCGGTGGCCCATGAGTGTGCAGTACTAGATGTTGTCGATGTTACACTTGACTCTTAGTGATGCCCATGTTCTAAGCATGTCAACACATTTTTTTGTAAATTAATCCATTCTTTTGTGATTTTGAATTGTGGATTTTTTTACCTAAAATGGTTTTCCTCACGTATATTGATTATTTTTCTAGTTTTCTTCATTCTTGTTCTTATGTGTTAATTTACATGCCATTATGTTAACAAAATTTAATTATATCTTAAATATATTTTACTTTCCTTAAAGTGTTAATGTGTGAAATTATTTATATCTTTCCACTTGGTGGCATAGTTGCATGCATATGTATCAAGCATGTCGATCCAAAAATTACACTACTTCTTTCATTACAATTGGTATTTGAGTTATGGTGGTTCCATATTTTGCATATACTGTACTTGCATGTACTTGCGTGTGAGTTGATATTGCTTGCATGTTTGTGCATGTGATAGGTCCATGGTGTTTGAGGTTTTAGATATTTCTTCTTTTGTAATTTATTATCCTAGCAAGATTAAGGAATTGTGTCAAAAGAAAATAGTTGATTGTTATTACTTATATAAGTGGAAGTTTTGTACTTGATCTTATTTTTAAGTGTATAACAGGTATTTCAAGGATGGATAGGGTAGAGTATTGTCAAGTTGGTCAAGTGTTTGCATATAGTGTGAAATTGACCTAGAGCTCCTATTTAAAAACATGATGGCTATGTTCTTCTTTTTTGGTCGTGTGTAGTAGAGTGCTCATGTTGGGTGTCTATTTTTGGATCTCTAGATACATGGAAAAGCATTGGTTGTCTTGACTACATTTTGGTGTTCATATGTTGGGTACTTGGTTTTAGTACCTAACATTTGAAGGCAGCAGTTTATTAGCACTAAGTGCATGTAGGCTATAGAGTTGGTAATTGGATGACCTAAAAGCTTTTGCAATAGTTTAGTTTCTCCATATGTATGTATGAGGGGGTCTACTCCACCTAACACCCACACAAAATACAACATAAATCAACACAAAAAATGTAGGAAAAATACAACCCATGTTCAATCACCTTCAAAAAATGAAATTATAAATTCAAAAATTACAATGCTACAACCACATGGGCTTTGATTCATTACAAATAAAATCAACTCTTTAAGAAAATCTATTATCCAGAGCCACAATCTGCATTTATGGAGTCATCGCCTATAACCTCACTTCCACCCTTTATTTGACACCAATAACTGCCTTAAAATGTTATAGAAAGTGTAACCCCCCCTTTTGTTTTGGTGCTAAAAATCTGTCCATTCAATTTCCTGCCTAAGAAGATATTTTATTGAAATTCACTTTTTGGTGGAATAGCTTCTCAGAGCCATAACTTGACTTGGGTGTCTAATTTGCTATTATAATATATTGTTGGAAATCTCTTGAAGAGATCTACAACACTGAAATCATCTAAAGATCATTTCGTCTATTTTTCAAGTTTTTTTAGGCTTCCAAGGGTTTCAAATTTGAGCTTGAAGTTATATTGGAGAAATTACTCAAGATGAAAACATTAATATCTCCCAATGGTACAAGTACAAAATATTGAGATGATTCTTCTACCATTGTATACATTTTTCAACTATGCTCCTTAAGGTAAAATTTAAAGTCCATATGAGCCCATTTAGGCCAACTTATTAAAAATAGTAAGTAACTTTGTTTGACATTTTTTTACTTTTGACTAGCGTACACCCCGTAAGTGTCATCATGGAACACAAAACCACAAAATAAAATGAGAAAAACATTTCTTTGGGTGATGCAAAATTGCCCCTACACCATTGGATGCTCTTGTATTATGCATGCACATGATTTAGGTTGTAGAATTTGCAATGTTTGGTGTCCTAGAGTTCATAGATAACCTCTTCTTCCTATTGGTTAGTTGTACTTCGATGCTTTAGATTCATGTTGACTACATATATGGGTTCTATAGATTTTGTATTCAACATCTATGTTTATGCTTATCAATGATATTTCTTTATTTTAGTTTAACTATTTTGATGTTTTTAGACTTATGGATCTTCTAGATGATAGCTAAAATTAGATTTGCAAGTATGTCTTTGACATGAATTGTTTTGCAAGTTTTGAATTTTTAACCAAAACCTATAGTGATGTAGATCTATAAAGAATATTTTTCAAATTGTGAATTAAATGGGGGTGTTTCTAGATGCAAAGTAGTTGAAGATTTGCATCCATTCGTTGTGCATGGTTTGAGGAGGTTGGTTACATATTTCTTAGTGTAGAGGTGTTGGTCCATTCTAGATCATTTACTATTCCTATTTGCTAGTTGGTTTCTTGAGTTGATTTTATCTTCAATTGTATATTTGTGGCAAATCAGATCTAGGTTTGGTATGGTGTTTAACTCATGAAGAATCTGCATTATTATTTGTTGTCTCTATTTTTCTTATTACTAATTTTGTGTTGATTTTCTTGGAGGTTTCATGTAGTGTTGCATTGAGATCTATAAATTGTGTAATTTTGGGGTTATATATACCTATAGTTTGCATAGATAACTTAGATATGGGTTGTCTCTACCCATGAATCTTTGTAGTACTAATGTTGTCTTGTTGTATCATGGCTTGATTCTCTTGTGTGTTTCTTTCTTGCTTTTCTTCTTAAAAGAATACATCTAAAATCCCCTCCTTTCACTTGGGGTGTATTTCCTTTTTCATCCTTCATTTTATACCTCTTATGTTGTTGCATTCAACAAAATTTATCTTTCTCACATTATCAACTATATTTATGAGTTTCAAATCTTTTGGCAATAAATTTGGTTGTCATTTCCTTTATTCCCAAAACCATCTACCATACTTTACATAAATATTATGTTGCACTAACTATAGCCCCATCTCTTAAGTGTATGCACATACAAAAAATCTATTTTGCTTCCCATTGAGGTTGAAAGATCAAAATAGCAACTTGACCGTCCTTGCAAGCTCATGTATAGTTGCCCTCTCTTTTTTTGTCCTAGATGTAAGTGTGAAACTTTTGGCATTCAAACCCTTAAAGAAGTTTTCTTCGCTTATTGGTAGTTTGGCCATCAAGTTGTCCAACTATAGTCAAACTCATTTTATGACCATATTATTTATCTCTTCTAGTACCACTTTTATGATTTATTTGCTATATTTTTCATTGTGCAAGTTGCTATACACTATTCTTTTTCTATGTAGAGAACATAGGCACAATCTCACTAATGTCTTATGGGTACATCATCTTTAAATTGGAAAATTAGATTGTTTTTCTCTTGATAAGGTCTAAATTTTAGGTCAATATCTCTCCTTTAGATCCTCTATTTCAATTGGCTTATCCAAGTCCCATTTCTATTTTTCAATTAACAAATACACCACACCCATGCGTAAAGCAAACATGTGTGTCTATATTATATGCATCTATAGCTAAGTTGTCTTGAATTAACAAATGTGTGTGAATTTAAGATGACCTAGCTATAGAAACATACAATATATGCATGTATCTATAGCTAGGTTATCTAAAATTAACACACACACATATTAAATTTGTATGTTTCTATAGCTAGGTTACATATTTCTTAGTGTGTGTGTGTTACATACATACTTGTATGTATGTATGTATGTATGTATGTATGTATGTATGCATGTATGCATATGTGTATATATGTGTACATTTATGTGTGCATATTGTTGGAGAAGCCAAGATCTAAAAGCACAATCCAATGATATCTTCCACTAGTGAATAAATGAGCATATAAGCATGTCTATCATGTAATATAAGTGTCTAAATTGTAAAATGAGTATCTTGCATATGTAGACAAAGTAGAGCAAGTAAGAAGGTGAGATTAAATGATTGACTACCCTTCCAATTGTGCAACACACGTAATCTCATATGGAAAGTGTTTGAGCATGTGTAAATGTGCATAAAATAGATATCTCAAAAGGTGAGTACATGTGTCTCAACCACATGAAGTGAGACAAAAAGGTAAAATTACCTAAGTGGATACTTAACTAGTGTGAATGTGTCAACCTAAAAATGATGATATGCTAACTAGATATGAAATAACCCTTTTTACACTAACACCCCTTGAAGAGGAACTTAGGGAGGATAAATACAATGATGATGGGTCCCAACTACTTACCAATGTTAGGTACCAATGTTCAAATTTCTCATAAATAGAGTAAAGGAGAAAACCTACTAAAAAAAACTCTCCAAAAGAGAAATGATACAATGAAGATGTACGAGTGAAGAAGATAGAAGATAAAAGGACTCATGATGACCCCCCAAGGATTACCATCTCATAAGTACAATAAAATCTCCCCCCATAGGGGAGAAATGAGAGAAGGTCGATGTGACCTCCCAAAAGGTGAGAAGGAAAGAACTCCATGCAAACAAAATCTCCCTCCCAAAACGGAGATGAGAAGAGAAACCATGCAACCTCCCCTTAAAATGTCTCTTGTAGTGTCAATAGATACTCGAAACTAGATGCTAAAGATGATCCATGATCATTAAACAAAATTTCTCCCCTTGGGAAGAAACATCACCACAAATGTGTGCAGGATGACTTCCCCTTGATAGGAATATGTAAGAAGTACAAAGAATGTCTTTGAATTTTACACTTGATCTAAAGACCTAGATGATGCCCATGATGATGTCTTTGAATGATGTTCAAATATGTCCAAGCCAATGCTAAACTGTGACAAATGTTGATAGGATGAATTAGGTGCCATATAAGAATCAAGTGTAGCAACCATGGATGTATGGTGACAATTGGGCTAATGAGAACTTGATGAAATCAAAATGGATGATAATTGAGTCGAATGTGTAAACTCATGAATATATATAGAATCTCACAATAGAAGTGTATGTAAACAAGGAAAAAGCAAGATCAAAAGATGTATATGGAGTGACAATGATGTTGATGTGATTGTCATCAGATAGAAGAAAAATGTCCTCATTAGTGTCTTCCAAATCTACAATGCGAGACTCTACAAACAAGGATGATGTCTTGTAGAAATACATCCCAATGCGGCAAATATGAAAAATGATATCAATGTCCTAAGGTATAGAATCATTGAAAACCATGGAGATATCAACATTGGATTTAGACATGTAGCAATATATGATAGAAGACATGAGATTTCAATGCAAGTGATGGGGCTACATTGTTCATCCTCAAGAGATGGTGATGTCTCACAAGATGTGTAAGTGAGACCATGTGATATTTTTGCATGTGCTGGACTTAAGTGATTACAAAAAGCAATATTGTGATCGAGAATAAGTTGTTTCATTTCATTGATTTCATGATAATGCAATCTTCTATTGTTTGTCTTTTCTTCCCATAATATCCACACTTGATTTTCTATTTATTGTGAGCATTGTGAACAATACTCAAATGGAAAGAAATTAGTGTGAGAGACATGATCACATGAACAACAAAATCAGAAACAAAAACACCTAGATTACCCCATGATTTGATTAGTGTTGAAATATAGGCCCCCTAGAAAATGTCCAAGAGAAAATTACAAGTTTACGATTGGATATCTAAATCACCCATTTATAATGCATGATGATTTTGCAATTTATGATAAAATGGGTTATCCAAATCTTAATTTTACATGCAATACTAAATTCCTTGTTAAATATTGATATGTGTTAAAAAAAAGTTTGCAAAATTTTAATAATCAAAGTGAAAGTTATGTCTCGTTAAAATTTACATACAAATTGTGACTTTGAAGGCCAAAAACTAGTTTAAAACAACAAAATTCGAGAAAATGGATTGCAACACTTCATCTGTGATGGAAAGAGCTTTTCATTGACTATTTGAACTCAAAAAACGGACTCCTTGTTCACAAATTATGAAAAACAGAAACAACCCCTCCTTTACAAGCACTTTGACGTATTAATAATTGTTAAGCAAGTAAATAATGTTAATAGTTAATTTGAAAGGTTGGCTTTCAATAACTGTACAATCAATGCTATGTTAATAACAAATTTTACAAGAAATGCTTAACAACTAATGTTTGTAGTCTTTGTGCGAAGTGGAAGCTTTACCAAGTCTTATGTGGATGTAGATAAGTCGTTGTGGAATGGTTGTTTGAACGGTTGTGTTGTCCAAGACAACAAGCTACCACATTTTGTTGTATGGGATTGTTACAAGTGAGCCAAGCGACAAAATCTTTAGTACATAAGGGACCCCTCATGATTGCATTTATGGATCAACCAGAAAAGCCAAATTTTCTTGAAAAGATTTTCACTGGAAACTGGTCCCAACAATGAATCCATCCGCTACAGGGTCTCCATGCGACAAAATTTGAATCACTTCTTGGTGTGTGGAAAATGGGGGAATTAAACAATGAGGGATAGTGCTTCACTTACGATTTGTATCTTTAAATATAGACACAAAAGCATTGCACACGTAAATCCAGGAAAGTTTTGTTTGGGCGACTCTTCCTCAGATACGAGCACTTTGTTCTCTACACAGATGACAATTAAGTGGATAATACAAGCCCTTAGCAATGTAGAGCTCCCATCATTGCCCTCTTTCAAAGCCTTGGCGCCGACTTTCAACCCTTTTTCATGGATGGTAAAAGGGCACAAGAAATTTGCAAATCCTTTATATGAAAGGTGAAAGGTTGCAAGCGATTAAAGTTAATGTCTTAGATGCATAAACCTGAGGACGCAAATGAATTGATAGCGGCTTCCAAGCTTTGGCTTTTTTGATAACGTTGAGCCTTTGTTTATAGTCCCATGTACATTGAAATCTCTTGTTTAGGGACTCACGAGCAGCAATGGCAATGGCAAAGAGAGCGACTTGAACAAGGTCGAGCAAGGCCAATGTGAGCCCACAATAGGCAAAGACTAGGGCCAAATGACCACAAGTTGAACTAGAAGACCTACAGCTCCAAACCTACAAAAATTACAAAAAGATAATGAAAATAGTAGGGGCATCTTCGCTCTGTGCGAAAAAAAAATTACTGTTTGCCAAAAAATTGTAAAATTCAGATTTTGTATGAATCCATACAAATTTGTATAGATTTTGTATCGTGTGCAAAAACAAATTGCAAATTTTAAAAATTGTAGATTTTGATGAAATGAATGGTATTTCTTGGTTTTTCAGGTCTTTCAAATTCAATGGTGATGTTTGTTTGGCTCGAGGACACTTGATAGGGCTAAGTGTTGGAGTCACATTGATTCAAAAAATGATGTGTAATTGGAGTTTTGATATCATGTTGGAGAAGCCAAGATCTAAAAGGACGATCCAATGATATCTTCCACTAGTGAACCAATGAGAATAAAAGCATGTCTATCGTATATGTTACATCCCTTTTGTCTTGAACAAGATTATGGCAATGTAATTATGGTCGTTATGTTCGTTGCAATTAACTACCTTTCATGAGAATGTGAAATTGGGAAATAATTTTTAATTTATTGGTTATAACTGTAATTATGGATGACTTCCTTATATATGTTCATAGTGAATGTGTTGAAGAGTTTTTATTTTATAAATGATATCGAGAATGGTCTAACCCTATTTCTTTGTCAAGTGGTTACAGGATTGCCAACACCCAAGGGAAAGAAAAATATCATCAAGGAGAGGTCGTTTTACTGGAGTTAATTGTCACTATTCTAGGCTAGGAACTAAGAACTCCATCTCACAGAGACTATGATATGTTAGATGAGAAATCAAAAACACTCATTCAACTTTCTTTGGAGGATTTAAATCTTTTGAATATTATGGAAAAACCCAATAATAAAATCCTTTGAGAAAAGTTAGGATAGTTAGGATAAATCCCCACTAAACATTTTTTTTTCTATGGAAGAAGTTGTATACAAGGATGGGTAATGGGGACTCGATTGTTGGGTTCTTGAATGCATTTTACACCATTGTAAGCTAGTTATAGTCTATCAATGTGAAGATGTAAGGAGAAGATTATTAATGGTCATATTGTGTTCTTTCTAGACTCATGGAACAATCTAGTGATGGCCATTGAAATTACTACTTCAAAATTTGTACTTGATGAGGTAGTTGCTTCTCTTATTTAAGAAGAAATGAGGTGGAAGGATTCCAAATTCACAAAGGAAGCAATAGTTGTTCATTGATGGAAAAAAGAAAAATGAAAAGAGAAAATATAATTCTAGGGGGAGATCTAGGTCTCTTGGTAACTCCAAGGTAAAATTATGGAAACATCATATGAAAGGCCACATCAAGAAGTGTTTGGAAAATATGTCTCAACCTTGCATTGCTAATGTTCATTTAGATAAAAAAATTATGCACTTGTTATTTCATCTTTTAATGATTTTGTCTTCTTGTGGGAGATTTGGCATCTTATTTGGAGGATGGTTGGATTTCTATTGACCTCACATGAGTAAGTTGACATCCCACTTTGAACTGGCATGATTGGCCATGTGTCAACACCTTATGGTTTGTAAGGTCATCATGATGAGACTTACATATTATAGGTTCTATGATGTATGTAAGAGAATATAAAATGTATGTTACAAGAATCTTGACTAGCATTATGATAGGAGTGGACACTTTTCATGAGGCATCTTTGGATGTTTGAATGAAGACAAATCGAGGTGCCCAAATTTGGGTGTTCAAATATGATATATATGACACTGTAAGAAGTTTACTAAAAATAGCCAAGAGGATCTTTTACCAAGGATGGTGATGGAATTTGGTGTCTTGGTTTGGTAACTATACCTCCTATGGTATTATTATTATGGTTTTCCTAAACCATTCATGGTTTCCAAACTTTTCTTTGCCTATTTATTTAGGTGTTTGGCTTTAGATTTATGAGGAGTTTTCTTTGTAGGGTTATGTTGTCATATTTCCTCTAGATGAGAAAAATGTGATCTCCATGTTAAGCATCTAAGCATGTAAGTGTATTTCAACACATTTTTTTGTAAATTAATCCATTCTTTTGGTGCTTTTGGATTGTGGATTTTTTTACCTGAAATAGTTTTCCTCACGGATATTGGTGTTTCTTTTCTTTTGTCTATTGTTTTTCTAGTTTTCTTCATTCTTGTTCTTAAATGTGTTAATTTACATGCCATTATGTTACCAAAATTTAATTATATCTTAAATATATTTTACTTTCCTTAGTAAAGGGTTAATGTGTGAAATTATTTATATCTTGATTCCACTTTATGGTGGCATAGTTGCATGCATATGCATCAAGCATGTCGATCCAAAAAATTACACTACTTCTTTCATTACAATTGGTATTTGAGTTATGGTGGTTCCATATTTTGCATATACTTGAATGTAGTTGCATGTACTTGTGTGTGAGTTGATATTGCTTGCATGTTTGTGCATGTGATAGGTCCATGGTGTTTGAGGTTTTGGACATTTCTTCTTTTCTAATTTATTTTCCTAGCAAGATTAAGGAATTGTGTCAAAAAAAATAGTTGATTATTATTACTTATATAAGTGGAAGTCTTGTACATGATCTTATTTTTAAGTGTATAATAGGTATTTCAAGGATGGATAGGGTAGAGTATTGTCAAGTTGGTCATATGTTTGCATATAGTGTGATATTGACCTAGAGTTCCTATTTAAAAACATGGTGGCTATGTTCTTTCTTTTTGGTCGTGTGTAGCAAAGTGCTCATGTTGGGTGTCTATTTTTGGATCTCTAGATACATGGAAAAGCATTGGTTGTCTTGACTACATTTTGGTGTTCATATGTAGGGTACTTGGTTTTAGTACTTGACATTTGAAGGCAGTAGTTTATTAGCACTAAGTGCATGTAGGCTATAGAGTTGGTAATTGGATGACCTAGAAGCTTTTGGAATAGTTTATTTTCTCCATATGTATGTATGAGGGGGTCTACTCGACCTAACACCTACACAAAATACAACATAAATCAACACAAAAAATGTAGGAAAAATACAACCCACGTTCAATCACCTTCAGAAAATGAAATTATAAATTCAAAAATTACAATGCTACAGCCACATGGGCTTTGATTCATTACAAATAAAATCAACTCTTTAAGAAAATATATTATCCAGAGCCACAATCTGCACTAATAGAGTTGTCACCTATAACCTCACTTCCACCCTTTATTTGACACCAATAACTGCCTTAAAATGTTTTAGAAAGTGTAACCCCCCCTTTTGTTTTGGCACCAAAAGTCCATCCATTTAATTTCCTGCCTAAGAAGATATTTTATTGAAATTCACTTTTTGGTGGAATAGCTTCTCAGAGCCATAACTTGACTCAGGTGTCTGATTTGCTATTATAATATATTGTTGGAAATCTCTTGAAGAGATCTATAACACCAAAATCATTTAAAGATCATTTCAACTATCTTTCAAGATTTTTTAGGCTTCCAAGGGTTTCGAATTTGAGTTTGAAGTTATATTGGAGAAATTACTCAAGATGAAAACATTAATATCTCCCAATGGTACAAGTACAAAATATTGAGATGATTCTTCTACCATTGGATACATTTTTCAATTATTCTCCTTAAGGTAAAATTTCAAGTCCATTGAGCCCGTTTAGGCCAACTTACTAAAAATAGTAAGTGACTTTGTTTGACCTTTTTTGACTTTTGACTAGCATGCACCCCTTAAGTGTCACCATGGGACTCAAAACCACAAAATAAAATGAGAAAAACATTTCTTTGGGTGATGCAAAATTGCCCCTACACCACTGGATGCTCTTGTATTATGCATGCACATGATTTAGGTTGTAGAATTGGCAATGTTTGGTGTCCTAGGGTTCATAGATAACCTCTTCATCCTATTGGTTGGTTGTACTTCGATGATTTACATTCATGTTGACTACATATATGGGTTCTATAGATTTTTTATTCAACATCTATGTATATGCTTATCAATGATATTTCTTTATTTTAGTTTAACTATTTTGATGTTTTTAGACTTATGGATCTTCTAGATGATAGCTAAAATTAGATTTGCAAGTATTTCTTTGACATGAATTGTTTTGCAAGTTTTGAATTTTTAACCAAAACCTATAGTGATGTAGATCTATAAAGACTATTTTTCAAATTGTGAATTAAATGGGGGTGTTTCTAGATGCAAAGTAGTTAAAGATTTGCATGCATTTGTTGTGCATGGTTTGAGGAGGTTGGTTACATATTTCTTAGTGTAGAGGTGTTGGTCCATTCTAGATCATTTACTATTCCTATTTGCTAGTTGGTTTCTTGAGTTGATTTTATCTTCAATTGTAGATTTGTGGCAAATCAGATCTAGGTTTAGTATGGTGTTTAACTCATGAAGAATCTGCATTATTATTTGTTGTCTCTATTTTTCTTATTACTAATTTTGTGTTGATTTTCTTGGAGGTTTCATGTAGTGTTGCATTGAGATCTATAAATTGTGTAATTTTAGGGTTCTATATACCTATAGTTTGCATAGATAACTTAGATATGGGTTGTCTCTACCCATAAATATTTTTAGTACTAATGTTGCCTTGTTGTATCATGGTTTTATTCTCTTGTGTGTTTCTTTCTTGCTTTTCTTCTTAAAAGAATACATCTAAAATCCCCTCCTTTCAGTTGGGGTGTATTTCCTTTTTCATCCTTCATTGTATACCTCTTATTTTGTTGCATTCAACAAAATTTATCTTTCTCACATTATCAACTATATTTATGAGTTTCAAATCTTTTGGCAATAAATTTGGTTGTCATTTCCTTTATTCCCAAAACCATCTATCATAGTTTACATAAATATTATGTTGCACTAACTATAGTCCCATCTCTTAAGTGTAGGCACATAAAAAAAATCTATTTTTCTTCCCATTGAGGTTGAAAGATCAAAATAGCAACTTGATCGTCCTTGCAAGCCCATGTATAGTTGCCCCTTTTTTTTGTCCTAGATGTAACTGTGAAACTTTTGGCATTCAAACCCTTAAAGAAGTTTTCTTCGCTTATTGGTAGTTTGGCCATCAAGTTGTCCAGCTATAGTCAAACTCATTTTATGACCATATTATTTATCTCTTCTAGTAACACTTTTATGATTTATTTGATATATTTTTCATTGTGCAAGTTGCTATACACTATTCTTTTTCTATGTAAAGAACATAGGCACAATCTCACTAATGTCTTATGGGCACATCATCTTTAAATTGGAAAATTAGATCGTTTTCTCTTGATAAGGTCTAAATTTTAGGTCAATAGCTCTCCTTTAGATCCTCTACTTCAATTGGCTTATCCAAGTCCCATTTCTATTTTTCAATTAACAAATACACCACACCCATGCTTAAAACTAACATGTGTCCGTATATTATATGGATCTATAGCTAAGTTGTCTTGAATTAACAAATTTGTGTGTGAATTTAAGATGACCTACCTATAGAAACATACAATATATGCATGTATCTATAGCTAGGTTATCTTAAATTAACACACACACACATTAAATTTGTATGTTTCTATAGCTAGGTTACATATTTCTTAGTGTGTGTGTGTTACATACATACTTGTATGTGTGTATGTATGTATGTATGTATGTATGTATGTATGTATGTATGCATATGTGTATATATGTGTATATTTATGTGTGCATATTGTTGGAGAAGCCAAGATTTAAAAGAACAATCCAATGATATCTTCCACTAGTGAATAAATGAGCATATAAGCATGTCTATCATGTAATATAAGTGTCTGAGCATGTGTAAATGTGCATAAAATAGATATCTCAAAAGGTGAGTACATGTGTCTCAACCACATGAAGTGAGACAAAAAGGTAAAATTACCTAAGTGGATACTTAACTAGTGTGAATGTGTCAACCTAAAAATGATGATATGCTAACTAGATATGAAATAACCCTTTTTACACTAACACCCCTTGAAGAGGAACTTAGGGAGGATAAATACAATGATGATGGGTCCCAACTACTTAGCCATGTTAGGTACCAATGTTCAAATTTCTCATAAATAGAGTAAAGGAGAAAACCTACTAAAAAAACTCTCCAAAAGAGAAATGATACAATGAAGATGTACGAGTGAAGAAGATAGAAGATAAAAGGACTCATGATGACCCCCCAAGGACTACTATCTCATAAGTACAATAAAATCTCCCTCCATAGGGGAGAAATGAGAGAAGGTCGATGTGACCTCCCAAAAGGTGAGAAGGAAAGAACTCCATGCAAAAAAATCTCCCTCCCAAAACGGAAATGAGAAGAGAAACCATGCAACCTCCCCTTAAAATGTCTCTTGTAGTATCGATAGATACTCGAAACTAGATGCTAAAGATGATCCATGATCATTAAACAAAATTTCTCCCCTTGGGAAGAAACATCACCACAAATGTGTGCAAGATGACTTACCCTTGATAGGAATATGTAAGAAGTACAAAGAATGTCTTTGAATTTTACACATGATCTAAAGACCTAGATGATGCCCATGATGATGTCTTTGAATGATGCTCAAATATGTCCAAGCCAATGCTAAACTGTGACAAATGTTGATAGGATGAATTAGGTGCCATATAAGAATCAAGTGTAGCAACCATGGATGTATGGTGACAATTGGGCTAATGAGAACTTGATGAAATCAAAATGGATGATAATTGAGTCGAATGTGTAAACTCATGAATATATATAGAATCTCACAATAGAAGTGTATGTAAACAAGGCAAAAGCAAGATCAAAAGATGTATATGGAGTGATAATGATGTTGATGTGATTGTCATCAAATAGAAGAAAAATGTCCTCATTAGTGTCTTCCAAATCTACAATGTGAGACTCTACAAACAAGGATGATGTCTTGTAGAAATACATCCCAATGCGGCAAATATGAAAAATGATATCAATGTCCTAAGGCATAGAATCATTGAAAACCATGGAGATATCAACACTGGATTTAGACATGTAGCAATATATGATAGAAGAGATAAGATTTCAATGCAAGTGATGGGGCTACATTGTTCATCCTCAAGAGATGGTGATGTCTCACAAGATGTCTAAGTGAGACCATGTGATATTTTTGCATGTGTTGGACTTAAGTGATTACGAAAAGCAATATCATGATCAAGAATAAGTTGTCTCATTTCATCAATTTCATTCATGATAATGCAATCTTCTATTGTGTGTCTTTTCTTTCCATAATATCCACACTTGATTTTCCATTTATTGTGAGCATTATGAACAATACTCAAATGGAAAGAAATGAGTGTGAGAGACATGATCACATGAACAACAAAATCAGAAACAAAAACACCTAGATTACCCCATGATTTGATTAGTGCTGAAATATAGGCCCCCTAGAAAATGTCCAAGAGAAAATTACAAGTTTATGATTGGATATCTAAATCAACCATTTATAATGCATGATGATTTTGCAATTTATGATGAAATGGGTTATCCAAATCTTAATTTTACATGCAATACTAAATTCCTTGTTAAATGTTGATATGTGTTAAAAAAAAGTTTGCAAAATTTTAATAATCAAAGTGAAAGTTATGTCCCGTTAAAATTTACATACAAATTGTGACTTTGAAGGCCAAAAACTAGTTTAAAACAACAAAATTTGAAAAAATGGATTGCAACACTTCATCTGTGATGGAAAGAGCTTTTCATTAACTATTTGAACTCAAAAAACAGACTCCTTGTTCACAAGTTATGAAAAACAGAAACAACCCCTCCTTTACAAGCACTTTGACGTGTTAATAGTTGTTAAGCAAGTAAATAGTGTTAATAGTTAATGTGAAAGGTTGGCTTTCAATAACTGTACAATCAATGCTATGTTAATAACAAATTTTACAAGAAATGCTTAACAACTAATGTTTGTAGTCTTTGTGCAAAGTGGAAGCTTTACCAAGTCTTATGCGGATGTAGATAATTGTGGAATGGTTGTTTGAACGGTTGTTTTGTCCAAGTCAACAAGCTACCATATTTTGTTGTATGGGATTGTTACAAGTGAGCCAAGCGACAAAATCTTTAGTACATAAGGGACCCCTCATGATTGCATTTATGGATCAACCACAAAAGCCAAATTTTTTTGAAAAGATTTTCACAGAAACTGGTCCCAACAATGAATCCATCCGCTACAGGGTCTCCATACAACAAAATTTGAATCACTTCTTGGTGTGTGGAAAATGGGGGAATTAAACAAGAGGGATAGTGCTTCACTTACGATTTGTATCTTTAAATATAGACACAAAAGCATTGCACACGTAAATCCAGAAAAGTTTTGTTGAGATAAAAATTGAATGCGCTGAAAATCGACAGAATGTGTTTGATTGGGCAAAACCATGCCCATTTGATGAAAATTGCATTGTTTGGGCGACTATTCCTCAGATACGAGCACTTTTTTCTCTACCCAGATGACAATAAAGTGGATAATACAAGCCCTTAGACAGCAATGTAGAGCTCCCACCATTGCATAAGCCATTGGGCGCAAATGAATTGATAGCGGCTTCCAACCTTTGGCTTTTTTGATAACGTTGAGCCTCTGTAGTCCCATGTACATTGAAATCTCTTGTTTAGGGACTCACGAGCAGCAATGGCAATGGCAAAGAGACCAACCTGAACAAGATCGAACAAGTCCAATGTGAGCCCACAATAGGCAAAGACTAGGGCCAAATGACCAGAAGTTGAACTAGAAGACCTTCAGCTCCAAACCTGCAAAAATTACCAAAAAAATAATGAAAATAGTAGGGGCATCTTCGCTCTGTGCCAAGAATTAAAAAAAAAAACCGTTGACAAAAAATTGTATTTTGTATGAACCCATACAAATTTGTATAGATTTTGTATCGTGTGCAAAAACAAATTGCAAATTTTTAAAAATGTCAATTTTGATGAAATGAAAGGTATTTCTTGGTTTTTCAGGGCTTCCAAACTCAATGGTGATGTTTGTTTGGCTCCAGGACACTTGATAGGGCTAAGTGTTGGAGTCACATTGATTCAAAAAACGATGTGTAATTGAAGTTTTGATACCATGTTGGAGAAGCCAAGATCTAAAAGCATGATCCAATGATATCTTCCACTAGTGAACCAATGAGAACAAAAGCATGTTTATCGTATAATATGTGCACAAACTGCACATGAGTGTTTTGCATATATCATATAGTATTTTTATCATTTTGAATATGTTTTAATATTTTTTGACATCTCATGAAAACAATGATGTTTTGTTGAAGTTTCACTTTCAAATGTTATTACAAAAAAATTATTCATCAATTTTTTTTTTTTATGTAGTAGATATTGAAATTAGCTATTTTGGAGGAAAAAAAAATGTTCTCATTTTTTTTACTCCCATCGACCTCACTTTTTACTGAAATTTTCAAGAGTTCAATTTTTTTCTTAAATTTACCAAAAAATATATATATCAAACCAAATTTTATTTTATTTTTAAATTACTAGTATAAATTTCATCAAGAGTTCTAAATTTCATTAGTTTACATCATTTTGAAATTTAAAACATAAAGGCTACTTTAATACGAACGAAGTTGAATTTTTTTATTAATGTTGGTCATTTCTCTTATAAAATGACACAAATTAGTGGTTTTATCCATCACAAGTGTTTGAACATGTGTAAGTGTGCAAGAGATAGGTATATCAAGAGATGAGTACATGCGTATCAACCACATAAAGTGACACAAAAAGATAAAAGCCCCTAAGTAGAGATTTTATTAATGTGAATGGGTCTTTATAGTAAGGGGGATATGCTAACTAGATATGAAAAACCCTTATGTACACTTACAAAAGGCATGTGTGTGTTAATTTAAAATAGCCCAACTATCTAAGCCTCGGAAAAAAAAAATTTAAATAAAATGGAGCAAAAAAATTTAAAGCAAATCTTTGGTTAGTAGGTGGATGTATGAACAAGGTAATCACTCAATCATTTCCTTGGAGAATCTACAAGTTGGATTGTTGAACAATTAATTTGTTTAGCAAAATGTGCTACCACTAAAGACTTATAATAGCAACTCATTTCACTGCCCTCAAGGAAAAATGATGAGTTTTATCAACGTGTGAGATTGTTAACTATGGTGTCTCAAATCCTGGATTTGGATTCGAAGAGTGTGTTTTGGTTGATCTAGGAAAACAGAAAATAGCAAGAGGAATCAACGACACTCATTTGTAGGTGATGTCTACTCTTAGGCTGAAAAGAACTTTCCATGTGGAGCACCCAAACACACTAGGCATGATTAAAGGAATTGGGGAGGAAGGTAGGATTGAAAACAAAAAAAATGATGCGAACCAAAGCTTAATATAAGTGTACTTTAAATGCAAACTAGCAGCAACAGCCAAGAATGAAGCGCTCTACAATTGGCATCTGCATAGAATCCCACATGGAGAAAGCTACAGCCCTTACTAGAGACAACTAGTGGAGGAAAAGTAGGAAGTCTCGTTACAAAAGAGATGATAGTATTGAGGGCAGAAATTCAATCGGTCTGTGAAAGGTTGGAGGCTATAGCCACTGCTTAGACTATCCTACATAAGGACCTAAGGGTGTTTTGTTTGGCATTTTTCATTTATTTAATCTGTCTGTTTTATTACTCCTTTTCGTTGGGCATTTCAACTAGGCGTTTTATTTTCATGACTGCAAAAAACGACAAACCTGTTTCATGAATCTTCTTCCCTGAGCAGAAAACACAAAGGCAAACAGAGATACCACGCGCGCGAAGTGAAGGAGAAGCGCGGACTAAAGGAAAACGTGCCGACTGAAGGAAAACGCATGCATATACCAAGTAGGCTTTCGACATTTTTGTTTGTATTTTTAATTTTTTTCATTACAGTGTTTTTTTATTTTATTTTTTAGGTTAAGTTTAATTTTTTAATGTTTTAAAGTTTAAACTATAACTATTGGTTTATAAGATAATTATATATATTATATATGTTATTATTTTTAAAATATTTACATTTTAAATATTTATAATTTCATAATATATATAATTTTACATATTTCAATTTTCTTAAATGATAATGTATAATATATATAATATAAATTTATTTATAGTAATTAATATATATAATTTTACATATTTGATATTTTTGATTTCATAATATGATAATAACATATAAAATTTATTATTTTACAATTTTGTTTATAGTCTTATTATATACATAATTAAATTATTAATAATATATTATTATATATTATATAATTAAATAATTTTTAAAATATAATATTCATATATTAAAATTATATAATTTAAAAAAATTATAATTTACTATTTACTATTTACGTTTAGATTTAGAATTTTAGATAATAAATTTATTATTTAATTAATTAATTTAATCAAATTTCTCTTAAAAATTTACTTGCAAGTTTGTTGCATGTAGCGTCGTAGAGAAACATGGTAGATAGTTCAACTATCATCGGCAATACTAATCCCTCATTCAAATTTGACCCGACTTCACTGCTATGGAGACATGTAGATATAGTAGAGCAAATTCCAAGTGGGGGGACATGTGTTTGGATATGCCCCGGGTGTGAAAAGAAATACACTAATTCCTATAGCCAGGTGAAAGCGCATTTGTGTGCAACTATTGGGAAGGGAATTAAACCATGTCCAGGAAAAAATGGAAAACCTATAACACCTGAGAAAATAACAGAATATATTGTGGAGCAAGAGGAATCAGATGCAAGGGTTTAAAATAAAATGGGGCATCCATTGAGTACATGAAGGGGCTCAAAGATGCCATCTACTTCATCTCACACATATTGGTCGTCCTGACATTGTAGTAGAAAGCTACCCCTTTTTGAAAGTAAATGAAGTTGAAAATGTCAACAAGGCTAATGTTTCGAAGAGAGCAAAGGGACCGTTGGAGAAGGCATTGAATAATGATGCAAGACAACTTGTTGACCAAGCCATTGGAAGATGCCTCTATGAAAATGGTATCACTTTCAATGTTGTTTGATCACCTTATTGGAAAGAAATGATAAGAAAAGCAAATGAAGCTCCAGAGGGGTACACAAGCCTAGGTTATGAGAAGGTGCGTACCACTATATTGTCAAATGAGGTCAAACATATAGAAGATGCATTATATCCCATCAAGGCCTCATGGAAAGGAACATGTGTGTATTATTTTTGATGGATACAAGGATGCAAGAAATAGACCATTGATTAATGTGATTGCAGTCTGCCCTAAAGGGGCAATGTTTCTAAAAGTTGTGGATTGTGAGGGGCAGGTAAAGGATGCACAATTTATTGCTGACATCCTTATATAGTGCATTAATGAAGTGGGACCTCAAAATGTTGTCCAAGTTATAACAGACAATGTGAAGAATTGTAGAGTTGTTGGTATGATAGTTGAGTCACAATTCCAACATATATTTTGGACACCATGTGCTGTGCATTCCCTCAACCTCATGCTATAGAAGTTGGGTACAAAAATAGATTGGATCAAACAAGTCTATGTTGAAGCTGAAGAGATCCAAATGTTCATAACAAATCACCATATGTCACAAGCCATCTTTAGATCATTCTCACGACTAGAGCTACTGAAGGTAACTCAAACTTCAAACATTGCATTTTTTTAATGTTATGTTTTACTTCAATAATATATATATATTTTAATCATTTACTTTTTATTTTCAAATAGGTGGCTGAGACTAGATTTGCATCCAACACAATCGTCTTCAGACGACTTGTGAAGGTCGAGAGGCGCTTTCTACTATGGTCATTAGCCAATCATGGTCTATATGGAGGAAATCAAACAGTGAGAGGGAAACAAATCTAAAACATAAGATTCTAGATGACATTTGGTGGGATCGGGTGGAATATCTTGTTTTCACCGAGCCCATATTGAGCATGATACGCTTTACTGACATGGATAAGCCATGCTTGGGGGAGGTTTATGATGGCATCGACTCAATGATTGAGAAGATGAAAACCATCATATGTGAAAAAGAGCAAGATCCTAAAGAAACCTTCTTCAAAGAGGTGCATGCAATTTGTGTTGACCGGTGGAACAAAATGACCACCCCACTCCATCTTCTTGCCTTCGCTTTGACTCCCAAATTTTACAGCCCCCAAGTCCTTGCTATACCAAACAGATTGCCACCATACTATGATTCAGAAGTCAACGAAGGGTTTAGGAAAGCTCTTGTTAAACTCTTCCCTGATCCTAAGATGGAAGATACAGTTTCGATTGAATTTGCTACTTTTGTTGACTCTAATAATCAAAGTCCTTTTGCTATCCGTGACAAATATAAGAAAGATGCTCACTCTTGGTGTTACCTCAATGGCTACAAGATGCCACACCTCCAAGTTCTTGCAATAAAAGTCTTATCTCAAGTAAGTTTTAACTTTTTAAGTTTTATCATTTAAAAATTTAAAATTAAAATGTGTTATTTTCAAATTTGAAGTTTGAATTACAAATTTTGTAATTCAGCAACTCTAATGAGAGCTCCCTTTGCTTCAATAGGTTGCTAGTTCTTCTTTAGTTGAGCAGAATTGGAGTACATACTCCTTCATCCACTTAGTGAAGCGCAATTGATTGGCATCAAGCAAAGCAAATGAGCTAGTTTTTGTTCATTCCAACTTGCACCTTCTTACTCACAAAGAGGATGAGTACAAAGAAGGGGCAACAAAGATGTGGGATGTAGAACCAGAGTGAGCTGACCTAGATCTTTCTTTGGCTGCAATTGCACAATCTTCTTCAATTTTTGAGGAGTCAAGTAGTCAACATACTTTTAGCACAAGTGCTAATGTGGTTCCATCATCTTATGTTAATGTTGATCATGATCTTAGTCTTGATGATGAGGCATTTGATGCAATTGCAGATTAGTGAATTGGTTACTATTTGTATTTTTAAAAAGTTAAACAATGATTATCTATCATGACATTCAAGTTTGATCCTTTTGATTTCGTAAACTAAATTTATATTAGTATATTATGGTTCAAAAATTGAAATTTGTCATGGGTTTGTTTATCATATGTATTAGTATATGACATTCTAAACTTAATTTTATTTCTAGGATGCATATATATATATATATATATACAGACGTACTCGATTCCGTACCCAACCCACCAAAATTTGTTGTCATACCCATACCTGTGCTCGTACCTGATTTGGCAACCTAGAAAAAAATTACCCAGTTAAAAATTAGAGGTTGGGACAAACGTATACAAACATGAAGTAGATAATGAAATCACTATGCTAATAGAAAGAAAAATTTAAACCCAACTCCCCTTAAATTTTGAAGTCTTCTATCTAGAAGACCTCAATGATCGACTCCACAGGCACTCCTTAGATGAAAGCAAAGTGGGGTTGAGATAGGCAAAGAGTGTCATAAGGTTGCAACTAGCTGATATATTATGCTATCCTATTCACCCTTCAGGCCTATGAAGCTCATCTTTTCTTGCATGCATACACTACAATACTGATGTGACATGTAAAATCAGTATTTCAGTAATAGAATGCAACTTATTACCTCTTTGCAGCTAAATCCTATAAATGTAAACTAGCTTATTATGAGAATTCAAATATTGAATAAAGCTCTCCTCTATTTTGATTGACTAGTTTTAGCTTTTTATGGGCGGACCCACTTCAAGCTCCAATTTACAAATCAAAAAAATGGACTCTATCAACACCTACCAGTTTTTTCACATTCTTGTGACAAAATATGCAAGCCTTCTACATCCATGATGTGGATAATCTAGACCTCAAATCCAAATAAGTTGTATATTTCAACAGCTCTTCCTTGAGTTTGACAAGGTGCTGTTGAATCGCATTTAATTAATCAAATTCCAATAACTAAGAACATATTCAACAGTAGTCTTTAAAACCAAACAACAAATCAATAGTTAGAAAAATTATGGACAAATATTTTACATTACACGACACTTGTGTTTCCAACTAACAAAATATATGGAGTTTGCATAGCACAGAATTGTGCAAACTAGAATTATGAACAGATGGCCAAAGATAGTTGAGACCTCTTCTCTGTCTAGGTAACTTTATAAGACATTGTTGCAAGAATTGTCCAACCAGTAATAGAAAAGGTGATAGCTTTGAATCAAAATACCATTATAATATGAATATCAGAAATATCATTCCAAAAGCCAGGGTTTTTCTAAGAAATGAAGTAAGCTAATACCTCCTTGTTCCTTGTAGCAAATACTTTTGTTCCTTATGCTATATGTCCCCTCCTCTACTATAAATAGAAAACTAGTCCAGGAACCACAAACTCATTTGTGTGCCTTTAGCGGCCAAAATAGGTGCCTAATTTAAATAATACCATCAATGTAACTTACATACTTCAGAAAAGAGCTAATGAAAATTATCCATGGAACATTTTCCATCTTCAAGATAATGAAATTTGTCAAACCTGAAACTGACAAGTCATCTAACCCTAGATTCCATGTAATATCCCCTCTTCGAAACTTCCTATAACCACCAACAAGAATTTAGCACAGGTATCTAAAAATTACAATTGGGCATATATACACAGTGTGCCACACATTTCGAGATCCTCTTAAAACATTGTGCAACATTCGAAAGCATAGCATAGTACATATTAACTGGATCACAGTTGTGAGAAGAGTCGTTTATATGTTTTGAGTAATGGATGGAAACTATGGGATCCCTACTGCCAAAGATAAGTTTATTCTATGATTGACTGGACGATTTGTATAGGCCTAGAACAATTGGGAGCTATTGGGCATCACAAAGGATAAAGAATTGTGGATATTGGTAAGCCGGCCTATTTGATATTTAAGCAAATAAAAGTGATTGCAAAATATCACCAACTTTGTTGCAAATCTCTACCTTCAAGACTGCTGAAATATCTTGTGAAGAAATTTGTTGGTGAATAGGGGGCAGAATTTGACAATCCCTATCACAGTTTCTGACATCACACAAGTCTCAAAAAAGTTTGACATTTAATTAATTGTAGCATTGGCTTGGCTTGGTTGTATTAAGGAATATTATAAAATATAACTAAAGTTAATATTATCAATCTATGTTACCGGTTAGTTATCTTGAGGCCTAGGGTCCAGTCTGACCCGGGTTCGAGGTCTAAGTCCGATCCCTTGTGGGTTCAGACAAGGTTCAACCCATAGATTGTGGGTCCGGCCCTATCAAACCCAAGCGGACCTTAGCCGTCTTTGGGCATTTTCAACAATATTTTTTACTTCAATTTTTTTTTTGACTTCCCAAATTTCCCCCCTAAAATGATGTCCACCATGAAGGTTTATGTGGCTTTGAAGGTCTTAATTTGGGTCTTATTGTGAATGCAAAAATGATGTCCACCATGAAGGTTTTTGTGGTTTTGGAGGTCTTAATTTGGGCTTGGTGGTGGGGGCTCCACCCCTCAACCTTGCCTTGTATTGCAACAAGGAGCGCACCAGGGGAGTTGTCCTTGGACCTCGCAAGGGGTGTTGCCCCTTGACCCCGTTGGAGGCGTTGCCCCCAAACCCCCCATGAGGGGCATTGCCCCTCAACTCTGTTGGGGGCATTTCCCCCAAACTCCCATTGAATTCATTTGATTTGTCATGTACTCTCCAAATCCAAGTTTTCAAGTTTGCCTACAAGTCTTCATCTATAATATCGTCATCCAATTAGACAATCTTCCCTGATACTTATCTACAAGGAGAAATGCAGAAATGTGGTTAATTTTAATATATAATACATATCATGACATTCGAGTTTGACTAATTGACATTCTAATGTTTTTTATTTTTATGGTGGCTTTGTTTATTATATAATATATGATGCTATGTGTAGTGTTTTGAACTTGATTATTGTTGTAAATATGTATATATTTTTTATTTTTATATGTTTTTGTGTGGAGGAACCCAAAACAAACCCAACCCCAAATTTTCTTTTGACCAAACCTGCAAACCGAACCCTCGAATCCGAACCCGAACCGGTAACTTAGTTATCAATCAATGGGGCATTTGAAGAGGTACATCCTTTGGAGGAGAGCTTTATTTAAGAGAAGCCAAGCAAGGAGAAGGAGAAATCACCGAGAAAATAATTTATTATCTGATTGCTACTCTTTATGGAGCATGGAACTATGGTTCAAACTTCAATTAATCTGAGAAAAAGAAAAACCCTCTAGGTTTGGAATTGGAGGACAAAAACCCACAATTCCTTTACAATGATTTCACATAGAGATCACCATTGTGCAAATTTGATAAG